>ML213607.1:33817-96357 GCA_004379715.1 Crucibulum laeve | reverse complement strand
CGTCCACGGTTGCGGGAGCCATTCCTCTCTCCAGAACCGTGGCGGCGGGGTACGATAGCGGAGCGGGATGAGCCTCGCTCCCGAGAGTCTCCGTGCCTGCGAGTCTCGAGCTCTCGTCCGCGGTTACGGGAGCCATTCCTCTCTCCGGAACCATGGCGGCGAGGAGCAAAGGCAGTCGCAACGTTAACAGGCTCCCTGCCAACGAATGCACCAGCCACCAAGTCCGAACGAGTGGCAAGCTAATTGAAAATCGAGTCAGTATACTAATCTCTTGACTATACAACAAGGTAAGACTTACGGGGATGGCAGTAGCACCGGAAAGGACCGCCGCGACGACAAAGGCAATGAAGCTCTTGTTGAATTGCATGGTAGTGTTTGGGTGACGGTTTGAGGGTTGGTAAAAAAAAAAACAGATATATGGCAAGGAGCAAGAGGAGAGTTGTTCAGACGAGTTCAACAGTTGTTGAGTGACTGGGGAATGTACCGGACAGACTGATCCTTTTATACCTCTCGAAATTCGACCTATGCTATTATTAGTAGGAAAAACGTCTTTTGGATTCCCGTCAAGACCAGCGAGAGAATCTTGGCATCAGGAGCGATACACTCCATAGTTGGGCAATAGCGCAGCAGAAAGATAGAAATAGATTGCCAAGGTCGGTTGTAACATAGCGGACTGGAAAATCCAAAGCGACCGATCAAGGAACAATTCCAGATGTTGAGTTAATCCCATGTCCAAGACCTTCAGAAAGTATCTCGCGTTCAATTTACAGTCTGGTTTCAGAAATTGGAAGAAAGGAGAAAGAGGAATACACCATCATGAAGACAAAATACGCTAGGCAACAGCGGCAGTGGGCTAGCCGCTAGTTACCGAACAGCGTCGACTTGCAAATACACACTAGGCGAGGCGACATCTCCGACGTTTCCTGAGTTTTGTGGATATGTCAAAATTTTGCCTATAGGATACGCCAATATAAACATCATGCTGTAGACGACAATAGCAAGCATGGCTTACTAATCAAAAGTTGAGCTGCGGAAGCTGCGCATTGGGAATTTCAATCCTTTCGAGGAGAAAAACGATATTTTTGCTTCCCAGGAAAAGATGAGTAACGACTCTACAGTGCGGAGACGGAAACGCCATTATGCCAAGGAGGTGGCCAGAAACCTCGTGTTCACCAGGAACCCGAGGTGGATCAGGATGAGGGCTACAATTGCGACATATGTTGGAGGGCTAAGGAGCTCCTATAATCTCAACTCTTAACCGGTTAGCTGCTCGATGAGAATGTCGTCCAGTGTTTGGAAATAGGAATTCCATGTTCCATAAAGTAGAAGTAGACCCCTACAGGTAAGATTTTAGTCGCCCAGACGCTGTTGAACGCTACGGCAACTATGGTGAAATCTCAAGAACCATGTGTGATCGAGGACGCCTCAGAAGCACGCACTCCGAAGAGAAGACCACCTATTGTGATAGAAGGGATCTGATTGATCGATCAATAGCTCGGAGACAACCTACGGACATAAGTCCAATAGCTGCAGATTTGAGAACAACGCCCAGATTGCGCGGTACCATGGCTCAGGTTACCCAGTGAATGTCTACCAAGCCTAGTAACTGTAATCAGGATCTGTTACTGATACTGGAATCACTGTATGAAATGGAAAGCATACGCACGCGTGTGTATATTCCCAAGAACGTGAGCTTCCTCGATCCATCCGGGCTGAGGAAACGTAAAAGTATACATTTTCTGACATTGATGGTGGGTCTTAAAGACCGAAAATGGGTAGGCATTTTCCATACGTTTCGCGTACGGTTTTGCTGATTGACATTATGGCGTTGCACCGCGCTCACTGTTTGAAGTCGTAGGGTGAGAAGGAACCAGTTGCCGGGTATTCGGGATGCACTATTTGCCTTAAGACTGCGAGATCGGGTGTCACAAACGATTTTAGTTTTGAGAGCTTGGCAATGCGCAGTAGATATTGGAAATTATATCGATTGAGAACAGGATTCAACCAGGAGAGCGATGTCATTGTCGAGAGGTTAGAGGAGGAGGTCAAGAGGTTGTCATTACAATATTCAGAGTACCTGTTTAGCAGTGTTATTTATCAAGGTAGTTTTCCAGTGTTTGGCAACACGGCCTACGTAATCCAGTTCCGTGGCCTTGGTTGGGCCTTGGGTGAAAATCAAGATAAATATCCTTCCACCTAATGGCATACCACTGTTGCCTGTCTTTCAGAGAACTACTTCAATTTCTCACCGGTCTTAAAAATACATCTTACCCGGGGCTTGGATCAAATTCTAATTCGATGCCAATCTGACACAAACCTTCAAGCAGTCGGGAAGTCTGTATCCCGGTACATTCATCTATTGCCGGATCGTCTCATGACCTGTGTTTACACTCGCTCACCAATGACTCATTAGTGACCGTTGTTTTCGTCACAAGAACGCTAGCGTTTAGTGTGGACTGTCCAAAACGGAAGTAAACTTCTCCATCTTCAATCTCTGGCCTACCAAGAAAATAACACTAGACCTCAATGGTCGGGGTTGAGCAGCCAAGACACAGCGAGGGGTAGCCTTTATATCAGCCCCGAGATAAGTACGAAATTTTTAAAGATTATCTAAGGTAGTTCCTGTTATATAATGCATGCCAATAAGTCATTCATTCCATGAACACCTACATGAACTAATAACTATCGCTCCAGTGTCGTCGTCTGACTCTAGAGATAATTTGATATACTCCTATGACGTTATCCAACCATAAGTTTTTCTATAAGCCTGTCAAAATCCTTAGCCTTCAGTATCGATTATTTATAAAATGCTGGAAACCACGGATGAACGTAGATCGAGATTCTCGATGAATCTACACAAGATATAATAAACCATAGACCCTTCGCTTCACGCTCGAAAAACCCAGTCTCTTTTCAAGAATTAATTCCTCTGTTTTCATACCTCGTCGTGGCGTCATAATCCATTATATCCGATGTATAGAAGTTCTTGATGCAGTAACTGTGTGGCACAGAGTTCCCACTACATCCCTTCCCGCAGTAGGTCATGATGGTTACAGACTATTCTCCTTCAACCTGTTTTATCTCTGTGCTGTCCAAGATGTGGTGTTCGATGTTACAGCTATGCTGTAAATGTGCATTTTCAGTATACAGTTGGTGACATCGAACCCCATGAAGCGATTCTTCTATCTGCTGCGATAGCTCTCCAAGAAAGACTAGCAAGTGATTCTAGATGTGTAAAAGAGAGGCAGGGATCCGTGGAAAGTATCATGTATTAACTCTGGCGTAGATGACTGAAGAAGGTCCGTGATGCTGCCAAACAGTGCATTGTGACTAAAGCGTGTCTACGGATGTATGTGACGTCGATTAGAAGTAATTCCCAACAATAATTGCAATACAGCCAGAGAAGATAAACCTACTTTATGTTAATCGGTAGTAAATCCGCTGAATTTGCCTGCTGATATATGGGTGGCAACAACACGGCCGGAGGAAAGACGCATTTCACTCGGCATCCATCTGAATGATATCAGTTAGCTACTATTTTCAAACAGTTAAAATTATTTAAGATATCGCTTACTAGCGATTCCTACTCACATATAACTGAGAGAGCGAAACGATAGTCCCATATCTATTAATATGTAGAATTGGTTATTTATTATACGTTGATTTCTCTCCGTACTGCGTTAATGATGGATGCTCAAGTAGTACAGATCCTAAAAGCTTAAATTCGTAGCAAATACAACGTTCTGGGCGATAAGTACAAAGACGCAATGATAGCAAGAAGAATTTAATAGACTATGTACAGTCATTCACTGCCGGATGTAACGCAACCATGCAGTGTTACACTTTTCGTTTATCATTGTTCTTGGTCAAAGTGGTCAAAGTACCATCCATTATCTCGACAGAGAATGCAATATCACGCTTAAATTCAGCTTGAGTAATTTCAAGTAAAAATAATTAAGTTAATTAGAGCAATATCAGGGGCTGTAGATTTTTTTTCTCAATGATTTCCTAACTTGAATCTGTTTATTATGAATTAATGTTACACCAAGCATCGTCCAACCGGTGTCAGCTATTTATAAATACCGCCAAGCCGACGGTTAAAAATACCCCTCTTCCAACCCTCCGTCAATCCTTCCCATGAATACAGAGTCAATGTATTCGCTACTGTCCATAATCAAAACAACCAATCTCACCACACATTTGAACGCGGTAGTTTCCCTTCCGTCGTTTCCTGTCATAATACTCCACTTCGCGAAGATCCGTCGTATGATATTCTTCGACACAGACACCACTGTCCCGCGAACTAGTTTTGATCTCCTCCCCGCAACATGACACCTTCACCATTCTCGTTATCCTTCTTATATCTTCCGTTCTCCGACCTCTCAAGCTCCCATCACCATCAGGGTCATTATAGTCATGGTGAGAGATTCTACAACTGATTTCTCCATTCGCGTTTTCAGTATAGCCTGCATGACACCGTACGCAGTGCAATTCGCGAGCGGCGTCGTCTGAGAGATCGGAGAGCATTTCTGAGAGAGCATGAAGTTGTGGGAGTGGCGCATTTGTGACAGCATCGGATAGACAGTCAACGATTTTGTCGGCAAGGGAAGAGTAAAGAAGTCCTTGTAGACTGTTTCTAAGCGCTGCTGAGCTGCCTGATGGTGTCGACATTTGTATGAGATCGAAAAAAAAAATTATCTAGTGGAGCGAGTGGAGAGTTCGGTGGGTGGCCAGCAGTCGAATTTCGGGGTGGCAACTTTGAAAATGCACCCAGCCTTTATGTCGCTCGGATTTTCCGATGAGTGGCTTAGTGCTAGCATTCAAATGGATCTAAATTCAGGATTGTGACGGACTGCTGGCCCAAAAGCTTTTTTTGAATCAATTCCGATCTTGTTTCGATGAATAAAGCCGGATTCCGTATGTGTGTAAGTATAATGTCATCAAGTGGCACAAAGAGTAGCAAAGGTCGGCTTTCCAACGTTAATCTCCCAGGAATCATGAATGGCAATTGGAATCGAATTTATGATAACAGGGAATATTATTTATAACAGGGGATATTCAGAAATTAGGCGTGTTAACTGGAGTAAATACATCTTTCATAGTTCTGGCAACCGAGTTGGCGTCATATAACTAGAAGTATACATTAAGAGGAAGGATCCAATAGATTCAGTGAGTACGGTATTATCCATATGCCCAGGAGAGAAACAGAATTTTCGCCTGGCAGACTGTAAAGGTATAAATATTTCGTAGACGTTGAATCACCGATTATGAATCATGAAAATAGCGCCTAATTAAAACAGGTAGAAGTCTCTACTTGATACTCGATTATGAAGAACTTCCAAGTTGTAATAGCAACGTGGTACCCATCCCACCACCAAGTCTTTAAGTGGCCTTAAAAGCCGGATAAGTGTGATCGCTAAAAGGGTTTGAAGAGCAACAGTAAAAATGAAGACCAGCTTGAACATAAAGCATGATAGCAACTTGATTGAGAGAATTTTTTTTGAGAATGCAAATGGGGAATGACAGTGACTCCAGCCTGGTTCGAAAGGACCTCTCCTGCTGGATAAAACTTCCAAAACATAGAATAACTCCGGAGCAGTGGCGTCGCCATATCCATTCCGTCAGCAAATGGTTATATATTTCGAAGGCGAGGGGAATGTCAATACTATGTGAATAGGAAAGTCCCGGAAAAATAACTTTCAATGCCACGAAGCATTGACTCCAGCCTGATGCGAACAGATACCTTCTACTGCATAATTTTTGTAAAACATAGAAAGACTCTGGAACATACGCATTATGATACTAATATCCATTCAACTATCGAGTTGCTATAATCCAACTCCACGTGAATTATGTGCTCCCTAGCAGAAATTTTCATGAAAATAACTTGTTACAGATATTCATTCATACTACTGACTCGAGCTTGCTACAGCCTTGAGTAGGCATCTTCTACCGGATAGTCATCATGGCAATTTAATTAATCTCAGCAGACGTGATATTATAGAATATATTCCGCCCAAGTCGTTACATATCCAGTTTAAGAAGGGTGTCGGAGCACTTCGAGTGCTGAGATGCAGCTAGGAGCTAAAGGAAAATAAAATTTACATACCTTAGTACAATGATTTTATCGGCTCGTGTCTGATTCAAACAGGCACGTTATGCTTGGAATCCTGGAAGCCAGTTGGCCCATTCTGATATGATATCCATCCCGTCTAATTCAAGATAAGTGTCAATGCACTGTGAGTAGAAATGTTCAGACCTGAAAATCTCAACATCATTTAAATTACAAAACCGACTCTAGCCTGATTCGAATAGGCAACTTCTGCTTAAACACCCAGAGCCGATATTAAATGATAATATCCATACCTCCACCGAGTCATTATACACTCCTAGTCGAAGGCGAATGCTGAAGCACTTCAAGTGGAATGTGAAGGGAAATAAAATCTATACAATGCCTTTACAATGACTCGGGCCTGATTCGAACAGGCGTCTTCTACTTATATACACACAGCATTAGACATAAAGCCTACAGATGCGTCGCCATTCCGCCACCGAGCCCTTGTATACCCCCACTCGAAGGCGAGTGTCGATGGCTCTACGGGGAACGTTCGGGTACTATGAGGTAAATACTAGATCTAGACACCAAAAGGTGAACAACAACCATCATCGACTCGAGCCTGATTCGAACAAGCACCTTCTGTTGAACAAGTCCCACCACACGCACCAGCTAGAGCAGACGCGTTTTCGTAGGATCCATTCTGCCACCAAGTCGCTATATTCTCCCAGTTCAAAGCGAGTGTCGATGTCCTTCGAGTGATGAATCCGAGATGTGAAAGGGATTTAAAAAAAAATAGATCAGTGTATGCCATTACCGACTCGAGCCTGATTCGAACAGGCATCTTCTACTGGATAATCCCTGAGCTACCACTCAATCTGAGTAGACGTGTTATCCATTCCACCATCCAGTCGTCATGAAAATCTAGTTTAAGGCGGATGTCGATACCATTCGGGTATTAAAGTTCTGGAAAATAATATATCTTATCGTTAAGTGGTTCACCGACTCGGGCCTGGTTCGAACAGGCAACTTCTGCTTGAAATTAAAGTGGGTTTATGAATTCTATGCAGATACGTTCTCCATTCCGCCACCGACTCGTTATACGAGACTAGTTCAATGTGAATGTCGTTGAACTTCAGATGCGAGACGGAAATCAAATTTAGACGCAAAATCATCAGTAACAGCACAATCGACTCGAGCCTAATTCGAATAGGCACCTTCTGCTTAAACACTCAGTCACAAAACCTGCAGATGCGTCGTCCATTCCGCCATCGAGTCGTTATATGATATCAGTTCGCAGTGAATCTTGACAGATCAAAATAAATCCAAGAAACGACGCAGGATTTCTTTATATACGAACGCATGTCAGTGGAATATCGAACTCGAAGCATGTAATAGATCTTCCATGGTTACCTGTGCTGCTAAACGCCGCGCATTCGGAAGTTCGAAAATGCGGAGGTGGCTGGTCAGAATGGAGGAACTCAGAGACCTTACATGTAAACGTCGAAGAGGCGCACATGTGATGCGGGGATATACCCCAGATTCCAAGAAGCCAAGTGCGGAGTAGGAAATGTGGGGTAAGAGCTCTTGCCGACGGTAAGGGACTTCCAAACGCATTTTAGAAGCTCTCGGAACTTCGAAAATGCGGAGGACCCCTTCTTTTAATTAACCATTCGAACGAGAAATACGCAGCGTCATAGTGCTCAATACAGTGTTTCCGGAATAAATCAACCCGATCCCTGAACTCCGTCAAAGAATGAATTTGAATTTGGCTGAAAGCAGTAATTCCCGAAGTGGTGGAAAAGATGCCCGAAAAGGAAATGCGGAGTCCAGTAGCGCAGAAAAATCTGGGGTACCATCAAGGGGAGACAAATGAAAATCTGGAGTAGACTTTGTAGCTGAAGAATGAGGTAATGCTCTTCTTTAGACCTGCCGCGAGATGGTGGCAGTCCCGATGAGTCAAGTTTGTCTAATAGTGCCGGCGGCGGTCTGGCCATCGAAAGTCCAAGGCATCTAGACTTCCTTGAAAGATAAGACCATTGACTTGCTGCGCTTTTGTGAATAGAAGGGGTCTTTTGGAATGGTAGGCCAAACCACACCGTCGTGCTGGGATTTGTGCTATCCCACCATCGTAGCTGGATTTTTCTCTCAGTTATTCAGTACAGTATCGAGCATGGGCTTTTTCTCCTCATCTTACGCGATGCGCAGTTGGTTTTTGAACGCTTTCGATGGGAACATTGCTGCTCAATATAATACATTTCATGACAAGCGATTAGATTCCAGTGTGGTGGTGTGACTGTGCGAACTCTTCCCAAACTCTTCCTCACACATGGCTTTATATTTTGATCCCCGGACGAAGCGGCAGATGCCCAAAACGATCGTGGGTGCTGTATCCCGTGCCCATTCCGAGTTCCGTGATGTAGGGTATGATGATTCGATGAAAATTATGGAAGCTTGAAGATGGAATAACATATATCCATTCTTCTCCGTTATGTTCGTTCCGAGAGTGGGCACGTGAACCCGGTATCCAAATCGATATCGCGATATAGACGATTAAACCTCGTGTTGCACCTATCCGTGTAAGAGTTAAACCAGGATCGAAGTCTGAATATGCGCTATTTTAAGCTTGTATTCAAGCAATCTGAGCACGAGGAAGAAAGAAGAAGAGGAACGGAAGCGTTAAGTGACGGCATCGCGCTGATAAGCATAAGAGGGCCGAGGAGTGCGGGATTATATAGGGTGAGTTTGGATGCCGTAGGCGTATTTGGCGCATAGACAGAATGGTATAGGATAGAAATCTTTGAATCAGAACGAAAATTTCAATCAACGAGAGGAAAATTTTATTCAAGGAGGACGAGCGGAACTCAAGAGGGCTTTGAGAGGAGGTTTAATTGCGGATAGGCTAGATGAATGTCTTCGATTGGATGCGAGGCAGACAGGAGGTGGAGTGCCAGCTAGCAAGTTAAAGAGCCAAGGCGCGTACTAAACGCGCTATCGAACGACTTTAAATTAATGTCCTAGCGTGCAAGTGATCATTATTGACGACAGCAACCACACTCTGGGATGAGGTTACGTGACGCGCTGAGGCTCACATGGCCGCGTCCCACACGAGCGGAGGGCGAGAGAAGGGTTTTGGGGAGCTGTTTTTGGCACGAGGTGGTAGAAATGTACTCGCGTTATCCTCACGGGATGCCATGGCGGGATCAGAGTGGGCTGGGTAGTGGTCGTTGGGTTGGGAGAGTAAGAGGGACTGGGTATAGCACATTATTATTGAAAGTGGAAATTGAAAGAGCCCATTTGGAGAGTCAATGCTTCGAGACACTGCTCTTATTGCTACGATGATTATTATCGTGATGCCAAGCAGCGGGGATGGATTTCCGTCAGCATTACGAGTGGTGCAATGCTAGCGGGACTGAAGACTGAAGAGGACCAACCCTCCCACGGCGGGCGAACACGATGACGAAAGGGTGGTGCATCCGGGGCAGGCGAAGAGTCGCGTAGAGGCGATGTTGCCAACGGCGGTATGGAAAGAAGAAAGTTAGAAGAGAGAAAAGACAATGTGACGCGCTGACGTAAGACGCGGCGCGTGGATTAGATACGCGTTCTCCTATATCCGTTTGTTCGGGACGGCCATTTATAACCATCACCGCACGGTAACAAGATGCGAATTAGAAGAAGCGAGAAGAAGGGATTTATACCCAGAAGTTACTTCAGCTCCACAGGACTGCGACTATCCCTTTCACCACGACGAGCATGATGCTCCCGATGCGCTTACGCGCCCTCCTCGCCCTCCTCCCTCTCGTTGCAGCACAGAGTCCAAGTGGCTCGGGCATCCCCAGTGTTAGCATTCCTGCTGCCCCGTCTTCAGTAGTAGTTTCGTCTACGCTCTCTTCTGCTGCATCCTCAGCAACGTCTGTAGTCTCTTCGGCCATCCCCTCCGCATCTACCGTCTTCTCTACTGCCTCCGCTGCCTCTTCTGCCTCCTCGACAGTCTTGTCTTCTGGGTCAGCCTCCCCCTCCAACGCATCCTCAGCAGCCCTCCCCTCTGGTTCAGCCTCAGCCTCCTCCGTCGCTTCTGCATCCACCATCCTCTCCTCCGCCCCTTCAGGATCAGCAGCATTCCCTTCCCAACCCCCGGCTACCACTACTGCCTCCACCATCCCCATCGTACCCACCACTTTCAGCCCCTTCCCCGTCCCCAGCGACCAGCCTATAGCTGGCGTGTACCCCGCTACGGATCCAAGCAATCCACCGGCTGTGAGTTTTCTCCTTGCATTATTGCGAATTGGAGCAGAGAGCGGCGTGAATTGGCCGTTGGAACGTTGTTGCCGCGTGTATCGCAGCGTGTTCAAGTTCTTCCTTCGATTCACGTCGTTCGCCTTGTTGCAATCCATCGATCCTCCCTTCCTTGTCTTCTCATCGTGTTCCTCCTCGTCTGTTTTCATCACGCGATGCTTACCAATTCTCTAGGTCAACTCCCCACTTATCCCAGACTTTGGTCCCGCATGGAAAGCTGCGTATGAAAAGGCAAAGGATAAGGTGTGTTGTCGGTTCTTCTCATGGTCTTGTCCTTGTTGGTGTTCTTCTGAGCGTCGCGTTGTTCGGATGCTGGGTTGTTCCCTACTATCGTGTTCTTCCATCTGTCTTCCTTCAAACCTCTACCCTCGATACCCCTTCATTCTCCTCATTCACCCAGCTATCACATTTATCTTCCACTATCACATATTCCACTTCATTTCTTCTCTGCTTCTCGCGCCCATCCTTCATATCAATCCACTTCTCTTCTTCCTTTATTAATGATAATGATCCTAATCACCAATCCTATTTCATTATTCTCCTTTCCATCTCTCCGACCTATCAATACTTACTCCTCCCTCTCCTTTAGGTTGCAGGCCTCTCCCTCGAAGAAAAAGTTAATGTTACCACCGGTGTCGGGTGGATGGGCGGCCGCTGTGTCGGCAACATTCCCGCCATCGAGCCACAGCATGGTAGAGGATGGCCTGGTCTGTGTCTTGAGGTGCGTTCCCGTATAGATCGAGTTATATGGATAGTCGAACTAACGTTCTGTGCGATCAAAGGACTCCCCCCTAGGCGTCCGAAACGCCGACTTCGTGACTGGATTCCCAACAGGCATCAACGCAGCTGCTACGTACGTCTCCCCAGACCCTACTTCCAGTATTATTCTTCAGACTAACTCATTCATTCCTTCCCCGTCTGTCCTTTCACCCTAAATCAACAAATCCAGCTTCAACCGCCCACTCATCCGCATGCGCGGTCTCTTCATGGGTCGTGAGCATGTCGGCAAGGGCGTGAACGTCGCTCTCGGACCGATGATGAACATGGGGCGCGTAGCTCAGGGGGGCCGAAACTGGGAGGGATTCGGTGCAGACCCGTTCCTCACCGGGGAGGCGGCGTATGAGACGATATTGGGCATGCAGGAGGCGGGCGTGCAGGCGTGTGCGAAGCATTTGATTAATAAGTGAGTTTGAGCGAAAGCGAAACCTCTTTCTTTCTTTCTCTGTCTCTCTTCGGTGTTCTTTTCTTTCGGGAGGGAGACATAGAGGGGAAAGCTCCCGTTATATGTTTTCAGGCGCTGACGCGAGTTCTCTTGCAGCGAACAAGAACATAGACGCACGCAGGAGTCATCGGACGTAGACGACAGAACGCAGCATGAGATTTACGCACATCCTTTCTTGAGGAGTGTCATGGCGGGCGTGGCGAGTATTATGTGCTCTTACAGTGAGTATCGTTTTTATTCCCAGTTTGATGTTCTCGTCTTCCCTGCATTGTTACTTTTATGATCTGTTTCATTGGAGGCTGTATTCTGGGAATACTGGTTTTCTCTCGGCTTTGCGCGTCGCTGTATACTCCCTACACTTTGCCCATGACCTTTCGTTACCCTTCCCTTTACCATCTCCCTCTTTCACCAGACAACGAGATGCTCACCCCATTCTCTAGACCTGATCAACGGCACCTTTGCATGTGAAAACTCCAAGATCATGAACGACATCGTCAAGCGCGAGTATGGCTTCCAGGGGTACATCATGTCCGATTGGCAGGCGACCATGTCTACTATGGCTGCCGTTACTGGGTTGGATGTGAGTCTATTTCTCTATAGGCTCTTGCCTTCATCTTGCTCCTTTCCCTGTCTTCCGAGTGGAGAAGACTAAGGGGAAGAGAAGAGTACACGACAGGTTGCTGACACTTGCTATGTCACAGATGACGATGCCAGGCGACCAGACATTCAACTCGGGTAATTCCTGGTTCGGTGGTAACCTCACCGCGTTCGTGCAGAATGGGACCATTGCCGAAGAGAGGGTTGATGATATGGGTGGGTCCTTTACTCCTTTCTTCGTTTCCCCGCTGCTCCCTCTCCTTTCCCACTCCCCCACTCCTGTCCTAAAAAAAAATACCCCCACTAATTCGCTCGCTCCTCTAGCCACTCGAATCCTAGCCTCATGGTACCTCCTCCGACAGGACGCCCCCGCCTACCCTCCAGTCAACTTCGATGCCTTCCTAACGGACAACGAGGCGACCAACGAGCACATCGACGTGCAAGACGACCATTGGAAGCTCGTGCGCCAAATGGGCGCGGCGAGTACAGTGCTGTTGAAGAATGAGGGGTGAGTATTCGTGTTCTGACTCTTTTTTTGGTTTGAATCGTGGGCGGGTAGGGGTGTTTTGAGAACGAGGCGGGAAGGTGCCGCGTATATATACCTCCACCCACTCACCCACACGTAATGAAAGACGGAAGCTGACCACACCCTTGTTGACAGCGTACTCCCCCTAACAGGCAAGAACACACCCCGTAGCTTGGTAATGATCGGCAGCGACGCGGGTCCTGGACGTGCTGGGCCGAATCAGTTCAGTGATCAGGTTCGTATTTGTACCCTTCTCTTTCCTATTCAAAGAGAAAATGAAGAGCTGACGAGTGTGTGTTATGGTTTGCAGGGCGGAAGCGATGGCATAATGGCTATGGGTTGGGGTTCTGGTACCGCAAATTTCACGTATTTGGTTACGGTGCGTTTCTTCTGCGTTCTTTGTCTCTCCTTCAATAACTTATCACCGCCATACGCAGCCCCTCGAAGCCATCCAACAACGCGCTCGACGGGACCGCACATCTGTCTCTTGGCTCCTGGATGACTTCAACCTCCCCCGGGCAGGCAACATGGCAATCAAGAAGAGCGTTGCCCTCGTATTCATCAGTGCAGATTCGGGAGAGCAATATATTACTGTTGATGGCAATGAGGGTGATCGGTGAGTTGCTTGCTACTCCCTGTTGAAGGGTGAAAGATAAGGATGATGGAACCGGATGCTAACGAATGGAATGTTTGTAGGAAGAACCTGACCGCTTGGCATGGAGGAGACAATCTCGTACAGGCTGTAGCTGCTCAGAATAACAACACCGTTGTTGTGGTGCACAGTGTTGGTCCTTTGATCGTGGAACCCTGGATCGAGCACCCCAACATCACTGCTGTACGTCTCCCTCCAAATCTTCCCTCCTATTCCTATCTCCATATCCCCCACTTACATCTCTCCTAAACCAACAGGTCGTATGGGCAGGTGCACCGGGACAAGAGGCCGGTAACTCTCTCACAGACATCCTCTATGGCGAATGGAACCCCTCCGGTAGACTCCCGTACACCATTGCGAAGAATGTACAGGGTTACAGCGCACAGCTTATTACGGGCGGGCAGGGCCAGGATATCTTGAGTATCCCGTATAATGAAGGATTGGAGATTGATTATCGTCATTTCGATGCTGTACGTCCATTTCTTCTAGGAATTCCTCCCTTCATCCGAGAGTTGAGCGATGTAACAACCTTACTGACATTCCTTTCTCGATGAATAGAAAGGCATCCAACCCCGCTTCGAATTTGGCTTTGGATTGAGTTACACCACATTCAAATACGCGAATTTAAATATTAAGAAGATCGAGAGTGATGAGGGTGTTGATCGGGCACTCATGCAGGCTTGGGAGAAGGGCAAGGCAAGTCCTGTTGCAGAGGGATCTTCGAGGGCTGTTTGGTACGTATCTTCTTAGATATCGGCTTTGAAAGATAGTGTCGCTAATGTTTGTGCTTGAATAGGTTACATAGACCTGCATTTGAGGTCACTTTCACTGTCCAGAATACAGGCAAAGCGTTCGGCGGAGATGTACGTATTCTTCATCCCTTCCTTCCTCTCCCCTCTCGTGTACTAATAATCTCACTTAGATCCCACAACTCTACATTAACTTCCCTGCCTCCTCCGGCGAACCACCCTCCGTCCTACGAGGGTTCACCAACGTCGAGGTCGTTCCTGGGGACCGCAAGACTGTCAGTCTCACACTATCAAGATACGACCTCAGTATCTGGGATACTGGAGCTCAAGGATGGAGGAAGCCTGATGGGAAAATTGGCTTTGGAATTGGAGCGAGCAGCCGTGATATCAGGTTGAGGGGGACGATTCCTGAGGCGTGAGCAGATCAAAAATTTGTTTCAGTCACGAGGTTGGATAGTCCATGAAAATGAAGAGGGTCTTGTTGGATGACGTGGCATCTGTATACCTTGGGTATACTACCAGTGGTGGGATGGTAGGAGATAAAGCAAAATGACACCACGGATCGTTTAGTAACATTATCTGGACTTGAGTTACGATTTCTCTTTTTATACCACTTGCATTTGACTTTCGTAGAGAACTCAAATGTATATATCACTCATTACTTACATTTTACATACTTATGTCGAACGACTTCAATACTATGAGCTTTGAAGTAGAGCTTAGCGCGATTTGCGTGGCATGTTTGCATCCGTTGATTTTAGGTCAATTTGACAGCGTTTCGCTTCTTAACTTTCAGCCACCTAGCGTCCTCTGTGTGCCACGAATTATCTGGAATATCGGCATCTACGGCCTTATGGCCATATGACACTCTTATGAATAAGCCAAAGCGACGTTTATAAAAGAAAACGGACCGACAACCAAATCTTCTTCTTCGTCAACGACGATACACGTGGTGACGCGCTCAGCTGACGAAGAAGACGACTTTCAAGAGCTCTTCCACTCTGTTTCAGCTGTGACTTCCATGTCTCTTAATTCTTCCAACTTGTGGTATCTTACCTCTTTATAACGATAGGAGAATATTTCTCGCAGGCAATAGCTTCCAAGAGCCCATTTGGTTCGTCATGAGAGTGCATCTCGTGCTCAAGAATAATTCGAACCTTCTACTTCGATCTTTGTCAGGCAATCCTCTGAGAGGGATAAACTATATAAATGCTTTTACACCACTGAGGGACGCTAAATCACCCTTTCTAACACGTATCTTCTACCATGAGATTGAAATTTCTGTATGCGTCTAGTTATCTTGGTACTCTCCTATGTATTAGCAAGTCCAACGCCCTCTCAAACACACTGTCCTCTAAGCCTACCTCTGGAGCACTCAGCAGCCATTCTCTAAACAGCGTTGAATCTTCTTTTATCTCCTCGAAGTCCATTGTCTCGTCAACTCATGCCGCCGTTTCTGCTACTTCGAGTGCTGTTCTCCCCCCGAGTTCTGGGGTTTCTTCCTCTGCCATAACCAGTGTTCCTGAAGCTGCATCCACTGGGTTCACTCCGCTTCCTATTCCCTCTGAGACACCTATTCCGGGAGTCTTCCCCGCAACAGACCCCAAAAGCCCGCCTTCAGTCAGTGAGGATACTGGATCAGTTCTGGACTTCTTCCCGGCTTGGTCTGCGGCATACAAGAAAGCTCGTGCAAAGGTATAAACCTCCTTGGATCATCTTCATTTTAGCTATAATGATAGCCATTGACTATACCAGATTGCAGATTTATCTCTGGAAGAGCTTGTCAGCATCACGACAGGAGTGCAATCAACTGGCTCCAGCGGTCGTTGTGTTGTGCGTATCTCTTTCACTAGCTCGGGCATGGGGGTCGAATTTTAAACGTCGTTTAGGGAAATATACCATCTATCGAGCCAACGACGGGACGTGGCTGGCCTGGTCTCTGCTTAGAGGTAAATATTAGAGCTATTCAAGAGCTCGTTAACAACTAATTTTTTTAAGGACTCTCCTCTCGGTGTAAGGCTTGCTGATTTTGTGACTTCATTCCCAACTGGTATCAATGCTGCTGCAACGTACGCTCTTCCACCCCTTTCCAGAACATTATTTACATATGTTGATAGGTTCAATCGTTCTATGATTCGACTGCGTGGCCTTTATATGGGGCAGGAGCACAAGGGTAAAGGGGTCAATGTCGCACTAGGCCCCATGATGAATCTGGCCCGAGTTGCTGAAGGTGGCCGTAATTTCGAAGGGTTCGGAGAGGATCCTTTCCTTGCCGGTGAAGGTATTTACATCATACACAACATCTGATCATATCAACTTTAAATTTATGCATTTTTAGCCGCATATGAAACGATTCTTGGTATGCAAGCTGGAGGTGTACAAGCATGTGCAAAGCACTTTATCGACAAGTACGTTGATGTTTCGATCTATATCTATACTAAAGTGAATGCATGGCCTGTGTAGCGATCAAGAACACGCGCGCACAACTTCTTCATCCAATGTCGACGATCGAACACAACACGAACTGTATCTGCAACCTTTCATAAGGAGTGTCATGGCTGGAGTTACAAGTGTGATGTGCAGCTATAGTAAGCTCTTATGCTTCTTCCATGAGATCACATCCAAATCCAACCAAACTAGATCTAATCAACAATACGTATGCATGCGAGAATGATAAGACTCTGAACGGAATATTAAAGGGAGAGCTCGCCTTCCAAGGGTGTGAGTATTTTGATCGCCATTTGACTTTCGCATTCTAAAATAATTTCTCCCTCCCTCAAGATGTCATGTCCGACTGGGGAGGGTAAGCGTTGAGACTCGCGCCTTTATTTTCAGGCATCGCTGACTTGAAAAATATTTAGAACACACTCTACACTTTCTGCCGTGGCAGGTCTCGATGTATGCCCTTATCTATTGCTTTCTATCTTGATCTAATCGCTGTAAAGATGACGATGCCTGGAAATGTTGGGTCAGGACCAGGATCTTACTTCGGGGGGAACTTGACGACGTACGTTCAGAACGGCACCATTCCTAGGCCTCGTGTTGAAGATATGGCGGTATGTTACAATTAGCCTTAAGCATGATAACACTGACATTGAAAGTCATCCACAGGTACGCGTTCTAGCTGGCTGGTACTTCCTTGGGCAAGACTCTGCGTCATATCCTGCAGTCAATTTCAATGCAAACCAACCAGGAGATGAAGCCACAAACGAGCATATTGACGTCCAAGATGACCATTATAAACTCGTTCGAGAAATTGGGGCTGCTAGCATCGTCCTTCTGAAGAACGAACGAGGTGCATTGCCACTGAAAAAGCCAAGAAGCTTACTTCTTGCTGGAAGTGATGCAGGGCCAGCGAGAATCGCAGGTCCAAACGAGTTCCGCGATCAATCAGGAAATGATGGAATTCTCGCAATGGGTGGTGGAAGCGGGTATGTCACGGGTATCTTCTTGGCATCTCTAATGTTTATTATCTCTGGTGTTTATTTAGGACTACTAACTTCACATATCTGATTTCTGTAGGTTTTGCATCTATCGGCCTATAAGTAATCCTCATTTTATTTCCACAGCCATACGAAGCAATTCAAAGTCGGGCCAGAAGAGATCGAACTTCCATATCGTGGATATTTGACGATTTCAATATTGCAAGAGCAGGGAACATGGCCATTGGTCCTTCGGCTGCCCTCGTTTTCATTAACTCAGACTCAAGTGAGGGAAGTGATAGGTAGGTAACGCCTGGAAACTCTGAAAACAGAAAAGTTAACACGATAATTAGATCCAATATAACAGCATGGCATGGCGGAGACAACTTGGTGCTTTCTGTTGCTGCTCAGAACAACAATACCATCGTTGTAGTCCATAGCGTTGGCCAACTTGATTTGGAACCTTGGATTGAACATCCCAATGTTACTGCAGTGAGTACTCTATACATTATCTTCCTTCGCACCTTATATGTAACAGAAATATGCAGGTTTTATGGGCAGGAGCCCCTGGTCAAGAAGCCGGAAATTCCGTTACTGACGTTTTGTACGGAGACTGGAATCCTTCTGGGCGACTACCCTATACAATTGCCAAACGCTTAGAAGATTATCCCGCACAGGTTACTCTCGGTGGTTCTCCGGGTACGGTGTTACAGATTCCATATAATGAAGGGTACTTATTACACTTCAATTCCCAATGATCTCTTTGACAATCTGACGCTTCTATAAACGTGTTTAGGCTCTTAATGGGCTATCGTGGGTTTGATGCAGTGAGTATTTGATGCTCATGCTTGATCTGAATGAGACCAAAAAACTGACTTATGTTATAGCATAACATTACACCTCGCTTCGAGTTCGGATTTGGCATGAGCTATACAACATTCACTTACAGCAATCTACACATCTCAAAATTAGGAATCCAAGCGAACTCAGAGTCTGCATTCGCGAAGAACTGGGATGATGGCAAATCGGGTCTTGTCGGTGTTGGCTCCTCCGTTGCATCTTGGTATGTACTCAAATGATATTATATATCCCCTCAGCAGCTCAATGCATATATTTTAGGCTCCATAGTCCCGCATATAAAGTGACGTTCGATGTACAAAATTCCGGCTCTGTGGCGGGTGGCGAGGTGAGTTCATCATTAGTTGCAATATCCTTTTGTTCACATAATGGCATAATAGATTCCACAGCTATATGTACAATTCCCTGCTTCTTCGGGAGAGCCTCCTTCGGTTTTGAAAGGATTTACCGATGCCTACCTCCACGCTGGCGAGAAGAAAACGTTGCAAATTACGCTTTCTCGTCATGCTCTGTCTATCTGGGACGTAGAAACACAAGGCTGGAGAAGGCCCGATGGAAATATTGGCTTCTTCGTCGGGGCTAGTTCACGCGACGCGAGGTTGAAAGGGAGAATTGTTTAAGAGTTGCAGTATGTTTTCTCTGTGATAACAAAACAGTATCAAATTTATTGTAGATGGCGTTTTGGATCGTATAAAATTCGTTGAGTTCATTTTATAAGGCACCACCTTCGATTTCTTCTGGCTTATTCAAAAGCCGACCTTTAAACACAAAACAGGAGTCGCTATGAGGCAAGGTGCGAGATTAAATATTCATCATCCAAGTACTCGCCTTCCATACCGCCTTCTATCATAAGCACCTGTCCACTAATATGGCCCGAGACAGTCTGCGAAGAGAGAAGTACAATTTGAGTAGCAATATCGTGCGGCTGTGCAACCTTTTTCAGAGGAGTACTATATGTAAAGTTAGTACGGAGGCACAGATGCTTATTAGATATGCCTACGTAGCCAGAGCTTTATAAAAGATTTTGGGATCTTTCAGCGATTCCTCGGCCATTGGCTTTTGTTTTGATTAAATATAATCTAAAGAAAGATAATATTGAACGAACCGTGTACACCCAACCTGGACCGATGGCATTTACACGACCTTTCGGCGCAATTTTGACAATCTCATTCTTCAGAGATAAAGTTAGACCATACATCATTGCTAGAAAGGCAGGAAGAGTTAGGTTCTCATTACACAGAGGAGAATCTTCTGATATAGATACCGCTCTTAGATGCTGCATAATCGGCATGTCCTGCTTCACCTAACAAGTTTTGTAACATCAGTTGGAATAGCGTAAAGAAAAGCGAATCAATTCGCACCGTATTTTCCTGCTGTGCTTCCAATAAAAACGACAGAAGCCTTGTCTTTGATATGCTCTTCTGAATTTTCTAATCTTTTTAGGTATTCTTTTGCCACCAAGAACGAACTGGTCAAATTGGCATCGATCGTATTCTTCCAGCGTGCCAGCGACATTTGCCACACCATCTCGTCTTCTTTTGGGAAGATGCCATGATTAATAACAATAACTTGTACAGTTCCAAAAACTCTAGAAGCGTTGGAAAGCAGTTGCTCTGTGTCTTCTTCAATTGTAAGATTGGCTTGTATGGCATGGATCTTATCTAATCCGTATTTGCTAAGGAGTGGATGAAGCGTGGATGAGGTTGTATTATAGTGCGCTGTAACTCTTGCGCCTTGTTCTATGCAGAAGATTAGAGTAAGGTAAATGATACACACCGATTTGAGAATCGACATTACCAAGATATAAGCGTGTGGCTTCGAGGCCAATTCCCCCACTTGCACCTGCCAACAGTGACTTCATGAATATTTGGTATCTACAAGCACGGGGACTAGAAGTTTACCCGTGACAAGAACATGAACGCCTGTTAATCCTAAGTCCATTGATGCAGGGTGTCCGTAGAGTGGGTCAGAACTCAGTTAGAATCAGTGGAAATCGATAAAACGCTTATCGCTTGATGTCACGCCAACTCCCGAAATAGTCTAGAAATAAATGTGATAAGAATAGAATGAACTTGCCGAGGATTTTTACTTAGCATCGGACAGCAACGAGAACGGAGATCGTGAAGTTAGGACGGGTCGAATCAAAATTTACAGAAAGCTGTATATCATGTGGATTTTACTCTACTAATAGTCAGACCTCGAAGATGTCTTCTGGCTGATTTTGCAGCCGACCTTCGTATTCCCAGGTCAGCAACAGGCGTGACTGATGGTATAGGTTGCGTACCTTCTAGGCCACCATCCACCATAACAACTTGGCCATTAACATGCCCAGATACTTTCTGCGAAGACAACAGTACAATCTGGGTTGCAACATCAAACGGAGTGGCAACTTTCCTCAGAGGGGTTCTAGAGAAAAGTAGAGTGTTAATACGTTTATGTACCGGTTTGTCAACATCAATTCAACGTACGTTGCCATGTCCATATAGAGTACTTTCGGGTCCTTCAATGCTTCTGCTATCATTTCCTAGTCAAATTCGGTTTTTTAGTTATAGGTATGTGCCTATGATTAAACAAGTGCATACTGTTTTCACAAATCCGGGGCCAATGGCATTAACCCGACCCCTGGGTGCAATCTTGACAATTTCATTTTTCAATGACAATGGCAGTCCGTACATCATAGCTAAGAACCAAACTTAGTTTATTCCACTTTCAGAAATTATACGGACCGACCGCTTTTCGATGCTGCATAATCAGCATAGGAAGCACAACCTTGAAGATAGTACAATTAGAGAATACTATCAACTGGTTGGAATGGCATGAATACGTACCTATTTTTCCTGCCGTGCTCCCTATGAAGACGATAGATGCCTTCTCTTTAACAGAATCGCTCTCTGATTTAAGTTGCCTGAGATACTCTCGTGTTACGAGGAAGGAACCAGTCAAGTTGATGTTTAAAGTATTCTGCCATCGTTCCAAAGAAATCTCCCATAATGGAGCGGGTGGTGGAAAGATACCGTGGTTGACAACAAGGACTTGAACCGCTTTGAAGGTTTTGGATGCAGAAGAAAACATATCTAAAACACTGGCTTCTTCTCCTATGTTGGCTTGAATGGACTGTATTCTGTTCGACCCATATTTTTCAATAAGAGGCGTCAAAGAAGAAGAGTTGGTGTTATAATGTGCGGTCACTTTGGCCCCTTGGTCTTTCACGCAGCAGTCATTATTAATCAAAACTGATAAGTATTAGGAGTGTTTTAATTTAAGCATCACCTAGAAAGACGCGTACACTTTCTAATCCTATTCCGCCACTTGCCCCTGTACATGTAATAAGCGCATGAGGGCAAGCAATCGAAGAAATCAGGGCTTGAAACATACCAGTCACAAGGACGTGCACACCAGTAAGTCCGAGATCCATGTTGTCAGTCAAAGCTATTTGAGTGTGAAAGGAATAGGCAGGAGGTTGAACTTCTTTCAATGTGTTGCCTCTGAGTTCTTTTATGTAGTTCGTGATAACTAATGACGTCAGAAATTGGGAATCATTTGCATGTCTTTGTAAGACCTTCTGCAGATTTACATATTACTAACGCTGACGCGTCCTAATATTACTCGGCAGGGAATCGGCCAGCGGGTTCAGTATATCGGAAACGTCTGCCTAATTCTCCTCGCGTCGTCAAATGTGCAATAAATGTGAGTATCGGAAAGTACCAAGCTCCTGTGATCCGATCGAGAGGGAGCGTAGCTGTATATAGTTTATAAATAGATTTTGAAAGGCTCAGCTCGACTTGTTTGCATATTGCAATTTGCAACGGTGTGATGCGAGAGCGATTTAGATCGAAGTCGCGGCACACGGAAGGATAGGCTTGGAAGGGAGCCGGAAAGACTACAGTAAGGGACAATCCAATTATCTCAGTACTAAACAGTTTCTGAGGCAGATGACAGATGCTCGGAAGGCTTTCACCAAAACAAGCAGATCTAAATCACAACGGAAAACTGTATAGCCATACACTTTCACTAAACATTTGTAACATTACATGAGCGGCAATATCATGTATGTAGAAAGTGCTGTCACAGTCTGTACAATACCATTTGAGGAACTGTTCAGTGTAAAAGGGTTGGATATTTAAATTTTTGGGGAATGTGAGGATTTAGCTACAAGACCTTTGTATTTCCGCAGAAATGACTTTCCTAATGAGATATCTTGACACTCTAGCCAACTGAGCTAGTTGGCCGCTAGGATGAAGCGTAAAATAGATCATTGTGTTGGAAATACAAACCGTCCCTCACGCTTCGCCCGCCCCTTGAGCACCGCTCGGTACTCCTAGAATTAAGACCCACCTATTATTTAGACGAAACGGCAACTCATTTATTACTCGGATTCTGTAACGTAGATACAGTTGATTAGTATGTTTAATTCTACTTTCGTACATACTCCTTTTATTACTTTTACCAGTATAAAAGACTCTTAGATAGCGTAGAAACACCTCAGTCAATTCTATTCTGACTGAGGTGAGTTACAACGCACTTACTTATTTCATTTCACTCTTACTGATTATCTTCGTAGCTTTACCTTATTTTATTCCGTTAGGTATTGTTACGTCTCAATATATTTAGTCAATTCTATTCTGACTGAGCTTTACCTTATTTTATTCCGTTACATTGTTTCCTCCAAATCCAAAATAAAGATATTATAAATACTCAGAGAGACTTTTAGACGATATTTGTGCAATATCTGGCTTGGTCGGTCAAGTTTTCCGCCAACGGAACGCGGGCGAACGGAGGAAAAAAGGACAATGAAAAATTTACACATGTTTAAGTGTGAGGCCACCGTCCAAAACGGGTCACTCCACGTGCGGTTGATCACGATATGGTATTTCCAACTCCGCTTCTGTGCCCTCTCTCACCAACCAAAGTTGAACTTAAACGCCAACCTCTCCCACTTCAGCTAGCACTACCTTTCTTGCTTTTATTCCGTTTCCTATTCCATTATGGTAAATATGCTATATATTTTATATTATAAATGTTGCTAATTCCTCGCCACGCAGTCTGTCGGTCCCGCTGTTATGCGCCGCATCATGCGCGAGCTCACCGAGCTCAAAATGAGTCCTCCGGAGGGGATCCGCGTTCAGACTAGCGACGAGGACATGCTCGATGTGACTGGCATCATTGAAGGCCCTGGTGAGTCTTCCGAGCGCGTCGACACGCGTTTTGCTTCGTGGTGGATAGTGGCTAACGAATGCACATGCGTTTTCCTGCAACAGAGGGCACACCTTACGCCGGAGGTTACTTCAGAGTCAAGTTCAAGTTCACAGAGGAGTTCCCTGCTGCTCCTCCAAAGTGTATGTGCCGTTCTGTTATTCTATTGTGATGCTGGAGCTAACTATCAACAGGTTGGTTCGCGACAAAGATCTTCCACCCGAACGTGTCTTCTGCCGGAGAGATTTGCGTGAACACGCTCAAGAAAGACTGGAAGTCAAGCTATGGAATCTCGCATATTCTTGTCACCGTTAAATGTCTTCTCATTTTCCCAAATCCCGAGTCTGCGCTAGACGAAGAGGCGGGGAAGCTCCTACTTGAAAACTACGAGACCTACTGCTCGCGGGCAAAGCTCATCACAAGTGTGCATGCTACACCACGCAAGAGGCCCGCAGAATTTGATATTCCATCTGTAGTCGAATCAGAAGCAGCGTCACCCTCCTCCCCATCCACATCGCAACCCACTGCGTCAACATCGAAAGTGACCCTTCCTCCAGCGACAACGACCACTCCCCCCGTACCATCCATTTCCTCAACAACCGCATCCCTCGCTCTTCCTACCATCGCCCGTAAATCAGCGTCACCTTCCCCCCTCAAAGCAGCACTATCTGCAGACAAAGATGGCCACGCCAAAGAGCGCCACCCCTCGCCCTCACCACTGGGCACAGCAGACGCCAATGTTGGTAAAGCAGCACCCGGTATGGGCATGGGCTTGCCAACCACTGCACCTGGCTCGACTATTACAGCAACAAAAGCCGTGAAGCGCGCCGCCACCGGCTCGGCGCAGACAGGTGCTGAAAAGCGCAAGAAAGCACTCAAGCGTCTGTAGCCTCTGTACATCAACACTCGCTTGATGTTGGATTTAAGGCTGATTGGCTGGCTAGAACCTGTATAGAGGCCGGTATATATATACGATATACAGGTCCTTGTATCTGGCCTTGGCGGAGGGGAGGCATCGATGCACGGTGGGGAAGTCGTGTATCATCTCGGGGATACTCATCTAATTTTATCGCTTTCATGATATCTGTTGTTGTACTTTTGCTCTCGTTATTAGAAAATGTGTTTTATTCATTTAAAAAAATTGCTCAATCTTGAACAACAGCAAAGCTTTAACTTTTGCAATACGTCCCTGACCAGACAATTTTGGGGGGGAAGTTGCTGACGTAAACTCATTCTCTCATCTTCCTCCGCCTTCCCTAGCGTCCACACCGCCAGGACACGTTCCCCAATCACCACATCCCCGCCCAAAATGTCGAAATCGCTCTTCTCCGCACTGGACAACATCGTTGATCTTAACAAGGCGTCCCTCGCTATTTCCCTTCTCGCTATCGCGTTCAATCCTACCGCATGGAACATCGTTGCTCGCAATGGTGCGTTGGCACATTCTTTCTTGGAGAAATGTACTGATTCTAGGCGTCTTTTTCTTTCTTTTTGTATTGGACATTTAATAGAATACGCGAACAAGACTATCACGCGTACATTCGGTGGCAACGCGAGATATGGATGCTATTTCCTTGCTGTGATGATTTTCTCGTTTGGTCTGTTGAGGGATTCGCTGTGAATGGCTATTTTTTATTATTGTTTGCTATTCCCATGGACTAATGATGTGCTATAGATACCACCGTGCTCTGGAGGATCAACCCCGCGTGTCGTTGCTCCCCGAGCCATACGCGACCCTCGTACCCGCTGCACTCTTCATTGTTGGACAGACCTTCGTCATCACTTCGACATGGGCATTAGGCGTCACTGGAACCTTCCTCGGAGACTACTTTGGTATCCTTATGGACCATCGCGTTGAAGGGTACGTTTTCTTGTCAACTCCTATCTAGTCTCATGCTGAGCATATGTTATATTAGATTCCCTTTTAATGTCCTCCGCGACCCTATGTATGTTGGTAGCACTATGTGCTTCGCTGCTGGTGCTCTCTGGTTAGCAAATCTTCTCCGTGATCTTCCTCCAGTCCTAATGTTCCCTGACAATACAGGTACGAACGCCCCGCAGGCCTCCTCATCACCATCTACGTCTACATCGTTTACATCATCGCTCTGCGCTACGAAGGGTACTTGCTATCATTCCCTCTTTACAGTGGTTCTAACGGCGCCTTTTTAGCCCTTTTACCGATATGATCTACTCTAGACGCGCCGAACAGCAAAAGAAAGCTATCTAAGCCTATCTACACTTTTCTTACGACCCTATATGACTTAACGACACGGACTCTCATCAGTCACAATAGACATCATTGTCACCATCACCCATACGCACTATCCTTGCATGCATTTATACATGACCATCCAAGGGGATAGGTCGTTTATTACACGCATTATACTGGCTTCAACGCTAGACTCACCCACCCTCATTTTATATATCTAGATTTAGACCTAGTATGTAGAGTGATAATACAAATTATGATAATCAATGATTTCATTCCAGAGTTCATTGTTTGCGAGGGTACCCTATGAGCTGAACTTGTATTTCTTCACTATCCGATCCCAAATAGCCCAAGTTCCGAGGAAAACAAGAAAGCTCTACTCAATTCCACAGAACAACCATCAGCATTCAACTGCAGTCCTCCAACACACAGCGCTGATTCAGACCATGTGTCTCACCCGGCGGCGGCGTAAGTCCATGTTGTAGTATGTGGCATTACAGGTATTTGTGCCATAATATCAGTAGTGATCCCCACCTGATCGAGCGCACACGGCTGGTTCGTCGGACGTCCATGATCAACTAAGATAACTCATTGGTCAAAGATTCTAAATCTTATACCTATCGGAAACGTCCAGGTAAATGTATTGTCATCTTCTCGTCCACAACGCGGCTTACGACGTTATTATCTAGGTCATCACCCCAATATGCTATATTTTAAAATACACCATCTTGCGCACACAGTGTCAAGAAGGGCTCACTTCTGACACACCCAGGAGTTAAGCTCTTGGCTACATATCAAAAAACGGTGGGTCCTATCTGTAATCAGTTACGGTGTACACATAATCTAAACAAGAAGCGCATATATAATGGCATATCATCTTGGAATCTCTAGTAAACCCCCACCTACAGTCCCTCGTATCCAGCCAGACAACCAGCATTAGAATGGCTCCGATTTCAAATGCAATGGATTTCTCGACCATCAAATTTGACTATCTTATTATCGGTGGTGGTGTTGGCGGCCTCACACTTGCTGCTCGGTGCTTTGCTCATGATATAATTCTCTTGTTCGTATGCTGCTAAAATACGTTGTTAGTTTGTCAGAAGACCCTAATGTAGTTGTGGGCGTGGTCGAGGCGGGAAAGCATATCACGGATATGCCCGAAATCAATATTCCTGGCAACCGACTTCCTCTTCCTACAATTCGTACGGGCTAATGCAACCATAGGTTATGTTGGCAAGGCTCTCGGAAATCCGGAAATAGATTGGAATTTCTTCACCGTACCCCAGGCAGCCTTGCAAGGAAGGCCTATCTTTCAACCTAGGTTCGCTTCGATTACTTGAAATCTTCTTAAAATCTTAATATAGATTGCAGAGGTAAAGTACTGGGCGGATCGTCAGCAGTAAGTATTTCAATCTTTTTGCATGTCTGAAAGTAATGCTATAAATACCCCAAGATCAACTTTATGTCACTGTCCAGGTAAAATTGTCGCTCTGCATGATATCGTGATACTCATCGAAATTCTAGGGCAACTAGAGATGAATATGACGGTGTGTTTTAATTTTCGAAACATCGATGACGCATGGCTCAACAAATTGTTTTAGCAATCGAAAAACTTGGCAATCTGGGATGGAACTGGGAAGGACTCCTCCCATATTTCAAGAAGGTATGTCAGTTTTTTAATATCTCAAACTGGATGTGCTTAAAGTAAACATACACGTAGATGGAAACTATAGCTTTTCCTCCAGAGGAAGATGTCTCGAAATATAATTTGAAGCGGGAGTCATCCATACATGGAACAGATGGACCTGTACCAAACTCTTTTCCGATTTGGTATCCAGATCTTCATATATCTTTCCTTGAAACGATGGAAGCTTTGGGTGTTAAAGTGAACCCAGATCCCGTAAGTAAAAATTGAGGTAAGTGCTTGAAGAACTAATAACCTCAGCCTCCTTGTTATTTATTAGCAAAATGGTCAAAATGTCGGTGCATTTACCGGGTCGTACACCATCGATCCCCAAACTGCTTCCCGGAGTTATGCTGCCACAGTCTGCATTTTATTTATGTTGATCGATCATCACTGATAATTCTATAGATCCATTACGAGGCTAATAAGGAGAGGTCAAATTTACACGTTCTGACTGAAGCTCATGTCACCAAAATTCTCTCCAAACACGGTGATGATACGGTGATTGTGACCGGAATGACTTTCATGTGCCTCGGGAAGTCCTATACGGTAGAAGCGAAACGCGAGATCAGCTTGTGCGCTGGTACACCTTTTAATACCTTGAATTTCACGAATTGTGTGCCTGATATGAATGGACAGGCTCATTCCAGACACCTCAATTGCTGGAACTATCTGGAATAGGAAATCCTCAAATTCTAGAGAAGTTTGGAATTGAAACAGTGGTGGATTTGCCGGCTGTGGGCGAGAATCTACGTATGAATACAAATCCTATTGAATTTTAAGATGTGCTGATTTATTCTTCATAGAGGTCGGAAGCCTTTGTCATCCAAAGGATAGGACTAATTTCT
The DNA here is from genome assembly GCA_004379715.1 of Crucibulum laeve. Lineage (NCBI taxonomy): Eukaryota > Fungi > Basidiomycota > Agaricomycetes > Agaricales > Nidulariaceae > Crucibulum > Crucibulum laeve. The sequence goes on along the minus strand of ML213607.1, from coordinate 68,046 downwards.
CACTCATTTCTCAGGATCATCCATATGTTCCCGTAATCCAGGAGGTCACAGACAAAACCCAAACATTCGAGATATTAGAGGATTCTACAGTACTCGGAGAACAGGCAGCATTATAGTCAGTGTCGATTCAAGCGCGTTTCTTGACACAACCTAATCTACACACCAGTATGAACGAGAAGAAAGGGATGTTTAGTTCAGTACATCCTGGGTATGCACTGGTTCCGCTCTAAGGCTTCGTGCCGCAGTCTATTCAATCGCGGATGAGCGAGATTGTACCAGAGACAGCAAGTGGCCAGAGCGGAGGCATCGCGAAGCAACTCACCCTGCAAAGCAAGTGGTTTGATAATCCTAATCAAGCATAAATCGAGTAAGAAAATTATTTCGGGCCATCCGCAGGTTCACTGATGTATAACGAATTCAGGTTAATCAACTGTCCCTGCTGGATGCCGATTAGTACACCTGGAGAGCTGTCACCTGTGAAAGGCACTCGATACCAAACGCTTCTCGCCATACTTCTCCACCCTTTTTCTCGAGGATCAGTCCACATATCCTCCGCGGATCCTCTCGTGCCACCCACCATTGACCCGAACTACTTGGCACATCCTGGTATATTTTATCTATGTCGAAGATGATTACCCCTCTCTCACCATCTATAATTACAGTCGAAGTCGAAATAATGGTCGAAGCCGTCAAGTACTCAAGGAAAGTAATGGCTCAAGCACCTCTCGGCGAACACCGCGTGAAATATAGCCAGCTAGGCCCAAATGCGAAAACAGACGAGGATATCAAAAATTGGGTCCTAAAGTATCGTAAGTAAAATTGCATTTATCGAGAAAAATATTTGGAGCTCTCAACAATTTGTGTTATAGTTGGGTGAGTCATATCATATGCTATATGTGCGCTTCATTAATATTTATGATAGATCTACTTGGCATCCGCTTGGAACAGCGAGCATGCTTCCGAAAGCCGAAGGTGGTGTCGTCGACAGCGATTTGATTGTCTACGGAACTAGCGACTTACGAGTAGTTGATGCATCGATCTTCCCTCTGGAGCTCTCCTGCCACTTACAGGCGTATGTTTGAAGTTAGTTATTTTGGCTGCTACGCTTGAACTCATCAGATTTGTAGGAACGTATATGCTTTGGCAGAGAAAGCAGCCGAACTTATTAGACAGGCTTAATCATCCTCCAACCTTGCCTTTTCACCTTAGGTCCAGTACCTCGAATTTAGCCTAGTTCTCCTATCGAGTATATGCTATGTAACATAGTAAATGACATCGGCTTCTTCACTCGTCTAGTAAACCGTTGTCGCAAACAGCTACTAAGCTTTTGTAAATTGTTGGCTCTCGTCGTCGCAAACAAAATCAGCATAATTCATAATGAAGCGAGTCAGAATTTACCTTCTCAGCTAGCGATCAAAAATAAAAGCTTCATGAGCAGCCATACGCATGTGTTGCAGGTACTGTCACAGTCTGCACAATATCATATAAAGAACTGTTCAATGTAAAAGATTTGGAATTTAAATTCTTTGCTAACATGAAGACTTAACCCCAGAAATTACTTTCCAGAGTAGATATCACAAATGCTCCAGCCAAACTAAACTAGTTGCGTTGGAAATTAATCTGGGGCGGTTGGTTATTCGGATGAGCCGTAAACTCTGGCTTGTGTATCTCACTAGTAAGGACAATGGTATTTCTTGTATTTCTTTGAAGTTATCTAAAAGAGTACAACATATGTAGTTTACAGCATAAAGGGCTTCTGTTGGAGAGCCAGTAGAAATAAGACCAACAAGGTGACCGTCAGTATCAAGGGTGAAATAGCTAATCGCTTTGTCCAAGGTCAAAAAAAGATAGTCTAAATATTCAGAGAGCTTCTAGACGATATCTTTCTGCACTGTGTAATATCTGGCGTGGTCAGTCAAGTTTCCGCCCATGGAACAACAGACATGTTCTAATGAATCTTCTCATCGCTTATTCCGTTTCCTTTTCCGCTATGGTGAATATATTGTATATTGCACGTTATTTGTTTTTTAATTCCTCGCCACGCAGTCTGTCAATCTCAATCCAGCCTCTACACTCGTATGACTTAACGACACGGGCTCTCATCAGTAAACATCACTATCACCATCACCCATACGCGCCATCCCCGCATGCACTTACACATGGCTTATCTAATGGGATAGGTCGTGGATTACATGCATTATACTGGCTTTAACACTAGACTCACCAACTCCAGTCCATGTCTCGATCTAGGCCTGGTATGTGGGGTAGTGATGTACGTATTACGATAATGGAGGTTTTCGTTCCAGAGTTCGGTGTTTATTCCAAGTTCCAAAAATGATATGGAAAGCTATAAGGGTATGCTATGGGCTGAATTTGTAGTTCTTCACTATCCGATCCCAAATAGCCTTGGTATCAACCGTAGCTCCGAGTCTTGAGGCAAGCAAGAAAGCTCCACTCAATTTCCTAAAACTCGAATCATCAGCATCCAAACCATACCCCTCGAAAACACAGCGCTACTTACCGATTCAAACTATACGTCTCACTTGGGGGCGGCGTAAGTCTATGCTGCAGCATCACAGGTATCTGCGCTCTAATCTCAGCAGTGATATCCGCCCACTTCGTTCCCTGACCGAACGTAAATGGCTGCGGAGTGGTAGCCTTGAACGGCGTAGCAAGAAGCACTATAGAGTTAATATGCGCGTTGAGCATCACTTCGTTCTCTTCGCCGGTGAGGTAGCCGAGCTTAAGACTCCACTCTGCGCAAGCTGTACGGTCTTCGGATGCTGCCGCTTGGAGGAGACGGAGCCAGTTATCCATGAACTCCTTGCTATAGGTGCGGGTTGCGCCGAAATCGACAAGTTCAACCTGTACGACCATCATCGTTAATTGAACAGCTGGATAGAGATATAAGAGAGTGGCACCTGTCGTGTATCAGGGTTCCACAAGAAATTCGTCCAATTGGGATCAGTTTGCATGGCTCTGAACTCAAACAATTCTTTCAAGCATAATTCGATAATCCATGCTGAAATCTGACAGACCACAGCTCCTTAACATTCACGTACCACACACAGAAAGAAGAAACAAAACTCACATCATCTCGATCCTTTATACTCAGTCTACTAGCATCAGCCTCACCGACACTCACTCCCTCCACACGTTCCATGACAAGAACAGTGTTAGTGCTCCCATCCCATACCCAGGGAACCTTAAACCGTGGATCATTTCCTAGATGGTCTGGATCTCTGAAGGTCTTGAGGAAAGACGCTTCACGTGTGTAGTTACACTCATCTGCAAGTTCATCTTTCATGACCTATAAACCAGGCCATTTAATATTCACTTATGACATTTTAACAAAAGAATAAACTTACATTTATAGTTCTATCCAAAAACAGCCCTCTGGGTAACAATTTTCCAGCAGTCAGCAACATCCGTATATACCCCAAATCGCTCTCAATCGAATTAACGATATTAGGGAACTGGATCTTCACGGCAACAGCCTCCGCCCGGCCGGTGGGAGAGGCGTGTGGTGCGAGTATGGCGGTGTGCACTTGGCCTATAGAGGCGGCGGCGAAGGGGAGCCGGTCGAAGGAGGTGAAGTTGGAGGACCAAGTGGGCCCGAGGGAGGAGATCATTACTTGCTGCGAGGATGTAAATGTGAGGATCGACAATGACTAGGGACAGATGGAAGAGGGGAAGAACAAACCTCCATCTGCCAATCTGGCATGTAATGCGCGCTGTCTTGTACTCGACGGAATATTTTGTCAATTTCAGGTGGGAGGACATGTGTATCTATCATCCATTTAGTATCCACTTTCAGACTCGATATCAACATCGAACTCACCTTGAATGCTCATGAACTGCCCAAGCTTTAGAGCTGCACCTCTCATTTGTGAGAGTTTAGATACGAGGCGTTTGATATTGGCTTCAGTCATCATAACAGACGACGAGCCTTGAGATCCACCACCTGTACGGCGGATGATTTCTGAAGCTGCACCATACCCCAGAGACGCAGCCAGGCCTGGTTATACGACATGTGTTATGTTAGAAATATCATGAGAGGGGTTGGAGATTCGAGTGAACGTACCTCCATAATGAAATAATCTGCCTATACGCGAAGAAGGTACTTTTGAAGATTGGAGGTTACGACTGGCATTTTTGATGACATGAACAGGTTCATCGGCAGGATGAATCCGCTGAAAACGATAAGAGAAAGATCAATGAGCTTTGGTGAATTGGGTTCTCACTACGTCTGTTTCCAACACGATAGTTTCTTCAGCCAGAGTTTCCATCGCAGGTGTTGATTTTACGGGCTTTTCTGACACGAATGCATGGTCTGGGAATAGCTGTCTAGGAATTTCCTGCGGTTCATGCACATCTGGAAGTGACAGCCCAGACACTGGCAGAGTAGCCGTAGCTTCCCTACTAATATCCGACGCATTTTCTGGTGCATGATGTGGTTCTGCCTTCTTCAGAGGCACCACCTCGACAGTAGTAGCCTCACGAACGCTCTCCACCGACTCGACCTTTATGTCTTCGTATGTCCGTACACCAAGAGCATCGTCGACGAGATCCTCTGTTCGTCTTCGTTTTCTTGGAGTCGCTTGAAATGTAGCCCTAGGATTTAATTGAGCAGCACGATAGCGCACAGCATGGCCGAGGATGTCAGAGATGGAATGTAAGGTGCAGAACCAGTTGTACGCAGGACCAGGCGGCATGACGGCCCTTCTTCCGTTCGTATTGCGACGAACTCGGCGGAGAGTATTTACCTAAACCTTCTGGACCAAACTGAGCGTCAGCTATCTTCATGAACTGCCTCTCCCGACCGTAACGCCCACAGAACGGAAACTATACCCACTTCAGTTATTTTTTACTATCTTTTGGAGTTTGGATTGCTATGCAAGCTCTCGGAAATAGTCAAGCGGGGCCTTCAAACTCTGGCGTCTCGCGGTTTCTGGTACAAACGTCAGTGCTTCAGTCCAGATAAATGTGCTGGTATCATCTCACAGTTTATTCGATTATAGCTCAGATGTTCTTCAAGATATGCGAGTGAATGTCTCCGAGGAAAACTCTGATAAAGTGATATGGTATAAGGTCTGCCTGATCTACCAATGAATTACGCTCTTCAGCTCATACCCAACCCGGGAAGGAAAGGTTTCTTGGGGATAATGAGATTATAGAGAACGTCGTGGTATGTGCGGTATAGTCATCGTTGTTCCATGAATTATCTAATGTGTGACACACCAATGTAGCATAGTCCTACTAATACCATTTGCTGGACCATTCACCGCCCGAAACGTGGATGGTACATTCGGATTCGATCCCCAGCCTTCCCTCCAGGAGCCTTTATACTATTGACCCCCGTCCCACAGACGTCGCCCTACCACACAGACGGATCCCTAGGTTTCGGATCGCGTACCAACATCTTTACACCAAGTACCCCTGCTGACGAGCTCCCAAGCTTCACGCTCCAGAGTGATGATAGTACGGCTACTGTGCACTCATACCCCCCAACACCACCGCCAGCAGTCGTTGTGGTCCATCCACCAACTCCAGCAGCGTTCCCAGAAGATGAGCCTCAACAACCAAGGAAGCAGCTTCGCAAATCCCGGCCTCCTCCAACGCAGATAACTCAATTCATCCTCTCCCCATACTCGACTCAACCGCAAGTACTACAACCCAGCGCGTCCTTCTTCTCTCGCGCTCTTTCTGTGCTGAAGAGCCACGCTCCTTCGCACACGAGCTCGTTCACGCTCTCTCGCATCCCTTCATCGACACCATCATTCCCTCCCCCACCATACGCCGCCCAAAGTTTGTCAAACTTAGCAGCAGGTGCCGTACAATCTACGACGAGTCTCACTCCAGAGGCGCCTCCTCTCCCTCCTCCCCTACTGGTATTTCACGATCGGACGCCAGTGTTGACCATACGGTCGGTGACTGGGATGATTGAGATTGACAAAGCGGAGGAGCGGCTTTTGGGCGTCGATACTAGCTTTTGGATAGCTATGGCCTTGACGTATCTGGAGTTCCTGGAGGAACGAGAGGTCTGTACCAAGTTCTTCACGCTGTGGTGTTATTCTGACTTGGGTTTTCGTTCGCAGAGTTATCTCGCTGCACTAGGAGACTAGTTACTAGAATCAAACTTAAGTCGAAAGTTGCAGGCAACAGGTCTTCCAACGAGCTACATCGGGTATCATATTACCTACATATCTCCAATCTAATTACGATCCACATGTACAATCCTAGTGTGCTAGAACAGAGTGGTGGTTTTGAGGTCGGATGCTAATACATAACTAACTGCATAACGAGGGAGGGGGATTATTACACGTCGATAATAGGACGACGTGGAAATAATATCAGCTATAACATAAGGATGGATGATGATAATAAGTTACAGCTCTAGTAGGAGTCACGTCCTCCGCTCTGGAATCCACCTCCACCTCCACCACCGCTTCCTCCACGGCCGTATCCACCTCCACCATAGCCTCCTCCGCCTCCTCCTCCACCGCGCTGTCCGCCTCGAGGGGGACTACCACGCTGAGCACGGTTACGATCTCTACGCTCTTGAGAGTGAGCATATGAGACGAAGAGAGAGCCACCCTGGTTGGTCCTGACGCCGTTGAGTTTCTCAAGGGCTTCAGTGGCAATCTCGGTGCTCATCATCTCGACGAAACCCTTGCCTTGGGAAGCACCAGTGTTAATGTCACGGACTGAGGGTAAATCAATCATAAGTAAACGAGCACGAAGGTAAAAGTAAAAGAGCACGTACGCATGTGGACGCCGATGATGGCACTGTTGAATTCGCTGAACAGGTCGCGAAGCTCAGCCTCGTCGCCGTCGAAACGGGAGACGAAGAGCTTGGAAGTGGGCTCAGCTTTTGGTTTGATGGGGGCATAGTCAAGGCGGACATCACGGTCGGCGATGTGGATGGGCTCTTGCCCAGCCGACTGGTATGCGGCGGTGGCATCTTCGAGCTTCTCGAACTCAACATGGGCGAATCCACGGCTGCGGCCATCAGGTCCAGTGGCTATTGTGATATTAAATACTGTATAGCTAAGAGAGGAATGCCAGCTCACCAATGCGAACCTCCTTGACGGGTCCAAAGGGCAAAAATGCCTGGCGGATATCGGCCTCGTCACAGCTCCATGAGATGTTGCCAACAAAGAGAACGTTATGAGGAGGGTTTGGGGGACGTTGGGTACGCTCAAAAGAACGCTCGGAACGCTCGTACGAGCGGGGTTCGCGGCGGTCGTTGTTGTACTGCTGGATGACGGATGAGGTTGAGAGCGAGCGCGAGGCTACTGCCGCGACGAGGAGACTCCTGGAGACCAAGGGCCCAGCAGTCCTGGCCAGAGGAGCTGATGCACGAGCGGCTAGCGCAAGCCTTGCTTGTATCCGGAGTGAGGTTGAGAACATAGTGGTAAGGAGGAGAGCGGGTGGGGAAGCAAACCGTGAAAAAAGTTGAGACGTTTTTACTTACGCCACGTGATGCAGGATTGAGCGACGCGTCTCTTTTGGGAACTGCTTGTCGCCGACGCGTTGCCGATGACTTGGTCCGTTGAAGTGTAGTTCCACATTCAATGGTTGCCACATAGAATAACAAAAACATATAGGATTTTTGGGTTTATTCTACTCATAATGCGTTACTTTTTCTTTTTCACTGGCGTCTGTCATGCGTATGGACTGCCTACGCTTCTCCACCGTACGTCCGCCGGGACTTCCCCACACCCCTCCAGTGATGCCTCCCTTTTCGAAGATCGCGTCAATTTCCTCCAGTTCGAGCGAATGTGTTTCTGGGAAGAACTATAACATATGTTTAGGTACTATCATCGAATAAATTCACGATTGCTTACGAAGTAGACCTGTAACAACCGGGTCAATCTAGACATTCTAATTCATCTTCGAGGAGCACTCACTATAGGAACCCAGCAGGCATTGAATATCGCAAATATGATGAAAACTCGCCAACTAATATTTGCTATCGCTGGAGGTGTCATCTCAACGACTGCAAATACACACCTATCTTAATTTAGGCGAAGGCTTGGAGGTTAGACATCATTGATTGGGACTTACATCCAGTTGAAGAAACTAGAGATCGCAGAACCTCGAGCACGAATACGAGTTGTGCTGATCTATTTCTCTCGTCAATTTCAAATAATGCCGTAAAAGTAAAGGCTTACTTCAGCTGGATATAACCATGGCTATTTTCCGTTATTTAGTTCGATGGGTCGACTATGTTTACAACATTCCACTCACAATAGGAAGAAATCCAATTCCAAGGAAAATCTGGAAGATGAAAACCATCGCCGTGGCGCCAAAAGCGGCAGGTTTAGTGCCAGTAGATAATAGAATCGCAGCAAGAATAAAACAAAGTGAAAGTCCGGATGCGGAAATCATAAGGAGTGGTCGTCTTCCATACCGGTCTACTGTCTAAAATATTGATCCAGTGAGCAAGCTAATTTCAATTGTTGAGGAAGATAGATGATTTACCCATAGTGGAATAAAGGAAGCGAACATATACGTTATCGCTGTACAACCTCCCAGAATAAGAGATAAATCTCGGGATAGACCCATTGTGTTCTGGTATACGACCGGTGCGAGATAACTATGTGTCATCAAATTTCATAAACGAGCGGGAAGAAATAATATATAAATGACCTTACTTGATCATATTGGCTCTATAGCAAGCAATGAGTCAGTAAATAACCGAACTGATTAGTGGTCTTGTTACGCGCCCAGTAAACTGCTGCATCACGTTAACTCCGATACACAAGCAAATCCGCCTGAAGTTTTGGATCTTTCCTCCTTCCAGGAGCTCCCTATATTTGAACGGACCTTCATACCCATCGTAATCAGCCCTGGAAATTATTTGATTAAATAAACTACTCACCCCCAGCACTCTCCAGCGCCAACGAGGCTTCAATCTCCTCTTTCATGCGAAGAACATCAGGATGATCAACCGAATCTCTGTCTTCCAACATAGCAATCACCCGCACCCCTTCATCCTTGTATCCGTGAGCGATAAGCCAGCGTGGGGAGTCTGGAAGGACCATTCCTTGTAATAGAAGAAGGAGAGCGAAAACTGCTTGAAATCCGATGGGTAGACGCCATTGAGCAGGACCGTCGACAAAGCTCATGCCATAATCAAGCCAATAGGCCTAAAGTATTATTAGTCACGTTAATTGATAAAATGTGGAGGATTCGGACGCACGATGACAAGTCCAATTATTGTTACGGTAGAGTTCAAACAAACTAATGCTCCACGGATTTTTCCACCACAAGTCTCCGATTGGTACACTGGAATTGAAGAGGAGTTGAATCCATTTCCCTTTTAATTTTATGTTCATGAAGGGGCAAAGGGATGCAGAGCAAAAGACATACGATTCCAGTAACTATTCTTCCGACATAGAGTTGCGCAAGAGTTGTTGAACTTGTCAAAATCGCCTTGAATTGGGGTATTAGAATATTAGCTGTACGTATAATTTGCGATAAACGTACCGTTCCAACCAGCATAGTAGCTGCTCCAGACATGATCATTCTCTTTCGACCAATAGCTTCGCCGAAGAAAAATACAATCAAGCTCCCGACCGCGCATCCAATATCCTGTAATACGTCATAGCACAGCTAGTATACCAATATTTTTAATGCATACTCACATAAATGGCTACCTGAGAGGTACAAGTCAGAGAGGATATGATACCGGAGACAGAGTCTACCTACAATAGTGCCTTGTCTTGTGGGATTGGGATGGTTGAAGTCTCGTCCAAACTGATTATCTGCGCCAATCTCACGGGAATTGAATGATTTATAGTTTCATTCGGTACATGAAAGAAGAGCATACAATGCCAGACATTACACCCTGGTCATATCCTAGGAGTAGGAAGCCTTGGCAGCAACACGCTGCAATTCAGAAGCATTAGTTAATAGCCTGTACACATATCAAGTAATGGCTAGCATACCTGTAATGGCCCACACCATATATTTCCCTCTCAGTGGTATAATCCACATCTTAATTCTAAATATTGTCCTGGCGTCCTCGAAAGATGTCAATTGTTAAACGGGGCGTTCAAACTCCCTCCAGACATATCTCTCCCCACATATACAAAAATGTGATCCAGAAAGAAGCCCCAATGAGATGAAGCCGAGATCAAATGACCACCCTACATCATCCAACTTACGAAGAGCAATGCAAGCGTGGTTGGGAAGAATCAAGAAATAGAAGTGGAGAACTGTGATTCTCAACGTTAATGGAGATAGTTGTGGAAGATTAAGAATAGAACGGTCCGGTGGACCGTTGCCAGGCGTTCCGCGCGGGGGTTTAATGACACGGTGAGCGTCAGCTGGACTCGTATAAGAACTTGGACGTGAGGCTGTAAGAAGAGTATTTTGCATATAATATGGCTCCGTCAGAATTTCCGAGCATAACTGCGGTAAAAACTTACTTGGTCGGCGGTGTAAGTCCACATTTACGCAGTTGGGGTCATACTAACTTCGATTGTAGGGAGGTAGCGGAGCGGACTATCACTCTCAAAGCAGGGGTCATTGGATTATAGACAGTCCTATTGCCAACCCTATGTAAAGGGCACCCAAAACCCATTCAAAATACCGTTTCTAAGCTTAACAAACAGGTCTCGTTATTCACAATACAAGACCTCTCGTGTACAATGGGGAATCAATGTACTCGGGTCTTTCTGCGTTGAGATTCACGCATCGGACGGTACAAAAGGCTTTGCTACCGGACTTGGCGGTCCTCCAGCCTGTTGGATCGTGAACGCTCACTTTAAAAGATTTCTTCTAGGAGCCGATCCACGCGACACAAACATGCTTTGGGATCAAATGTACCGCGCTTCCATGTTTTACGGCGGTAAAGGATTAGTTATATCAGTGATATCCTGCGTGGATCTCGCACTATGGGATCTGGTGGGTAAAATACGCGGCGAGCCTGTCTATAAGATGATTGGAGGAAGGACGAAGGAATACTTGAGTTTATACTCGACTGGGCCGTTACCTGATGAAGCGAAGAGGCTTGGGTTCTGGGGAGGCAAAGTTCCATTACCGTATGGTCCTGAAGAGCCAGATGGGATGAAGAAGAACATTGAGTTCTTGACTGAACACAGAAAGAAAATTGGTCCTGATTATCCATTAATGGTGAGCGCTAGAGCCTACTACCATCGAATGCTAATAACTTCTTCAGGTGGACTGTTATATGAGCTTGAACGTGCAATACGCAATCGAGCTTGCGACGAAATGCCTCTCACTGAACATCGCGTGGTGGGAAGAGGTGCTACATCCCCAAGACAGCGACGGCTTCAAAATTCTCAAATCAGCGCTGCCACAAGTAAAATGGACGACAGGAGAGGTGAGCACTTTGGGCATTTATCGACGCTTGTGTTTGAGAGGACGTATAGCATGAATACACTCGATACGGATTCCGAAAGCTTATCGAAGGGAGATCGGTCGATATTCTCCAACCAGACGTGACATGGGTCGGAGGACTTACTGAGCTCTTGAAAATCAGCGCTCACGCATCGGCGTACGATATTCCTGTGGTACCTCATGCTTCTAGCTGTTACAGCTACCATTTCGCTATGAGCCAGACTAATACACCTTTTGCAGAGGTGTGTTACATCTTGAATCTATATAAGGTTTATTACTGATGAGGTTGAGATGAGTTCAGATCGTATGCAACGCACCTGACGGGAAATCAATACAGCCTAGCTTCGGGGACCTATTCCTCAATGAACCGCTTCCTATTGATGGGAAAATCGAGGTGTCGGCTCTGGATGCTCCAGGTTTCGGGTTGCAGTTGAACCCTGGAGTTCAACTAATTGATGCAGAAGGAATATTGGTTCCTGAGGTCGAAAGACCACTTTGAAAGTAGGGGACAGAGCATGAACTTTGAAATCATTACGGGTATCTATGGATACAAGTTCTGGCTCAATGGTAGAGATCATGTTATAGTTATATTGATATCAATATAAGCGATATACTCACTTTTAAATTTAGTCTAACGAGTTCTGAATACATCAAATTTCAATACTTCAAGGATGCCCAGAATATAAAAAGGCTCGTAAATAAACTCTGTGTCTATTACAGGTATTCGCTAGACAAATGAGCAACTCAGTTGACCCCAGCATTTAGGAATGGGCAACCTGCCGACCATCGCTTGACCAGCCTACGCAGCCTCGTTTCCAAGTTGTAATTATCATCTGGGAATGTGATATCATGAACCTGTCCGATTGTGTGATAGGTTTGTGGAAGCTGTGTATAAAAGGATCAGCACCGGATTGGTAATGTGACTATGATCAAATGTTTCGAGAACTAACGTTATATATAGGACAGTCTTCAACTCCATATTCGCGATGGCATAGGGCGGAATACAGAGCGTCAGCATTCTCCAGTTTTGAAAGAGCATCATGAAAATTTCCCTGTGCATATTGTTGTGTTAGGCAATTAATGACGATCATCAAAGGCTCGTACAGTTAAGGTGTGTGGTCCATTGTCAACCCCATCTGAGAATTGATAAGATTTTATCAAGGAACCATATTCTTCTAATTGACGGCAGCTTTCAACAATCGTGGTAACTGTAAGAAACAGACTTAAATCGTGTTCCAGAATAAAGGGCATACATAGCACACCGCAATCAAAAACTTTGATCTCTCGCGTAACGCTCCCAGCAAGCACAGTACTCATCACCTCGGGTCTTACAAACTTGCAGATTTGTTCTGTTCTTGAAAGAGATAACCGGATAGCTTTAGAGGTAATGTCGAAGATCCCGGCGGGATGCTTTAGGGAAGAGGTTCTCCGACGCAGGGCGATACTATTTACGAGTAGCGTATATCCCAAGACCACAGGAGAGGGCCAAGAAAATTTCTGTTGCGTTAGTGTTTTACTCCAGTCCAAATCGTATGCGTCGACTCGAAACTTAGCCGCAAAAGTTGCGAGATAGAGATATATGGCTTGCACAATGGACAAACTAAGAGTTTCTTAATTTAGATGTAGAAATAGGATGCGTGCATAGATGACTTACCATGGCTGCTTTTCAATATCAGTTTCGGAAAGCTGGAATGCTTTGCAGGCCACATCTAAGGTTATGGCTCTAAAAGAGTGCGATACCAATGATAGAGTCATTAGAGCGTCCAACTCAAATTTCATATTACCAGTCGAGAAGCATATTCTATGCAAACTGTCTGCAAGAACCCTTGCTACGATTGTGTGGATTATTTCGCTGGGGAGCTGCTGAACGGAGGGATTAGGCATGTTGCCAGGAGTCAGAGCCTGGGGATGTGTTGGTATCGATGTGGGCTGTTCCTGTTCCCCAGTTCCGACAAATACGCGTGACAATATATAGTGCGAGTAGGTGCTCAGAGGTGTGCTAGCTTTGCTGTAGTGACCGAAAGAAGTGATAAAACAAAGAGGCGCCCATTAGCAGCACCTAGGATGTAGTGGTTAAAGCCTAACACCGGTCGGTGATTTCGTGGCCGGCTATCACTAACATCTTGTTTCTCGATATCAACGATCCCAGCAAATCATGAACTGATAATTCATGTTAGATCCTGACTTAAACAGGGCTGTACAAGTGTTTGGGCTATCCCATTCATCTGGATGATATCTTCTTGCTTCTTGTGAATCTAACTAATTGAATTCGGCCCGCATCTCGTGTCCAGCCCTGAAGCTACATTCTCTGGCTTTACTAGAAATCCGCCTGTTCATAAATACTACTTTATGACCTATTTATGACTAGGACTGATCTTCTGTAATCATCTGGATTGGGCATCGTTGTACCTAATTAAGACAGACTTGGCGACGACATCATCTGATTACTGAATTTGGTACGACTATTAATATATTGAAAGCTTGATCACACATCTCGAAGCACCGATCATGCGGATGAGATAGAATGACAGCGCCTTCCGCAACCGGTGTTTTCATATCTGTTGCTTCGATAAGCAGATCCTTCGACTATAAATGAGGAAGCCTTCGAGGAGTCTTACACTACTTCCTCTCTCATTAATCCACTGGAACAAACCCAATCGTTCCAGTCTCGCGTTCTATTCATCCCAATGTCACCCCTTCAGATGAACAATGTTTTTCACTACCCTACTACTTCAGATAGTCGGTCCCCATGTCCAGCCCTTAACACTCTTGCAAATCATGGCTATATGTGCGTTTTTTTAGTTCATATGTTTTCCCGTGTATTGAAATAAGCCTGTATAGCCGTCGTTCTGGAACGCAAATTACTTTATTCGTCCTCACGCGTACATTGGTTCACGTTTACAATGTCTCGTTCTTACTGGCATTTATCCTCGCATTCACTGGTTTCATAACGTGTGGAACGTTTAGATTCGAGGTTGACCAGATGAATGATTATCTAGGCTCCTCAACTCGAAGAAAATCATTATCTGTGTTTCCTCGACTTCTATCCTGTGTTCCTCGTCTTCGATGGACGTTAGACTTGGCGGATTTGAGTAAACGTGGACCCCTATGCATTGCTCATAACGGCTCTTTAGTGCATCCCGACAGCGTTTCCTCCTCGGCTCCCGATCCGACGCTCGTCAAAGAGTTGCTACACTATGCCAACTTGACTTCTGCTTGCGAGAATGCTCCCATTCCAGGCCTCTCACTCGTAAATCTCGCGCGATTTCATTCTCAGCGTGTCGCCAGCTCGGAGACGCCGTTGAATAAACTCCACAAACATATTTCTCGGTCAGAATCCGCTCTGCTATGGGCACTTATGCACGACCGCGCTGAGGAAGACGAGAAGTTGAGAGATGAGGATTCGGAAGTCCCTGTCATTCCCTTGTCACGACTCGAACAGTGGCTTGGGCAAGAACGGCTTCCGGATGGATGGTGGGATGAAGGTGGTGTGAGGCCGGTAAAAACCGTAGGCCTGAGAGACGCAAGGAGGCAGTCGAATGTGATTCAAGCCCTCATCGATGGTCACTTTTGACCTATCTATTTCCGTACAGTTATTTGTGAGAATCTTTTGCTTTAGGGTCAATGGTAATGCAGGTTACTAATTCTAAGATTGCTACAGATATCGCAAGAACCTCATCAGTCCGTTCAGTTATTCGTTACAGAAACAGTTTTTATTTTATTTTAATACACTCCACTCGATAAATTGAGTAACATACGAGGCTGTTTCGCCTTAATAAATTATTTGAGCAGTAACATGGCCTGTTTTCCATTATAACACAATGATTGTCATAGCTTGAATTTATACAAGGTTTCTTGCTTTTCTTTTTTTATTGACAACGTATCCTTTTTTGGTAATCATAATATAAAAAATGTAAGAGAACATGTTGACTAACAAGGGACCCATTGGAACGATGACCACAGCTACCAGTTGGTAGATGTCTTGATCCATTTGTAGCATGAACTACCAACCGAGTTTGTCGGTCAACTCCTGGAAAGACATGCCTACAGAACTGATTAGAACGTCAATGACAAGATTAATTCTCTCCATTTATCCATCCATCCTTGTACAACAGTGGCTTCCACGGCCTTCTCATTAAAATCTACACTAAGCATTATTCGTCCATTCCACTCGGTAGTGCGGAAAAATCTAAGTTCAGTGTCAGGTACAATCATTTCTCCGAGAATACTTGCTTAACTCACGGTCCTGGATCACATTTATTCAACCCCACAAAGAAATCAGTAATTTCAATAACCGTGGGCCCAGTCATCGGATATTTCGGTAACAAATAGCGACTTCCAACTCCATCACCAGAGTACGAAGGGAAAGCCGATGGTGGTGGTGGTGGTGCGTAGCTAAGCATGCTTTCAATAAGCTGAGGCTCCATCGAAACAAGCGATGGAAGCTCTTTTTGCTTTTTATATTCAAGCTGCACCGCACCTGCTAGCGAAAGTACAGAAGCTTTGTGATCGTGGAGAGGAAGTGAGTGAATGAACGATATGGGAATGATTATCGGAGACATCCCGATGCAATAGCCAGGAAAATCGAGTGGGCCTCTATACTTCTTGGCTAAACATGGGCGTCCGTCCACTAATCCATAATAAAACAAGACTCCATCTGGATTTGTTGGTGGATTATCGATGACTGGTAACAGGCAGAGCGCTCCATGAACTAAATACAAAAGAGGTTATTATTAGAATATATTGCCCAAGGCAGTAAAACCATTCAATACTTAAGTGGTTCACTGTCAATCGACCTGAAGTTCCTTCGACGTCATATCCTGCTTTTTTAATCTTTACTGATTGTTCAGCGGTAAAGATATGGGCAAGACGTCGTGTGCTAGGCTTCTGTAAGTCTGCGTTAAACGGTGGGTGAATAAAGCTTTTGAATACGTGAGCACGCTGGAAGTCTTAGTTATTACGTAGAGCAGGAAATAATAGGAATGCGGCTTACAGGTAAGCTCGTTGTTATGGATGTTAGAACCTTTGAAAGGGAGTCAGAGAATTCTAATCCATCTCTTGACTCCCCCGTCAGTTCTTCCTCAACGGGTGCGTTCTCTGCATCGTTAGTAACGACAACAGCCTCAATTTCTCCGAGAGCCTCCATCTTGGCAGGAAGAAGATTTTTCCATTCCATCCCCCAATTACAGGTGAAGTTTTGAGTCAATGCGTAGTCTGGATCCGTGATATAGTGGGTGAGGTGTCCAAAAAGCTTCGACATCAGTATTTTGGTACCTGCTCCATCAAATGGAACATGAGAGGTGCGAAGAAGTACACCGAAAGTTGTAGCGGAAAATAAAGCGACATAAAGGAAGGTCTGGAGACCTAAATCCTCTGCTGGGACTGGCTCTTGTCCTACGTCATATCGAAGATCATCCAAATTGCTGAATCCGTCTTTCAAATTAACGGTTTGTCGTGCCCATTCATCCACTTCCTCGATACTGTACGCAACGTCGTATGTGATGAATGTTTTTGGAGGCCTTTGACCATTCTGAACATGCATAGTGCTGCAAGCTATTGTAGGAACATCCCATCGAAGAGATTTCCAAGCACATCTGATCTTTTCGAAGAGATCAAATGAGGCGTTGGGATCCGAAAGTCTGGCGTACACTCCAATGAAAAGATTTTGTTCGCCGTGGTTCATTACGTTCCAGATGTCTTCCATCAACTCACCACCACAAGCCTCCCTCTTGTACCGTCGAGGTATTTTATCGTCTTGGGACCAATGGTAGCGGCTGTAGTCGAAGTAGTCCATTGGTAGACGAGGGCAAGACGAAGGCGCTCTGTGGTGTATGTGTCTTGGGCCTTCCTCTAACCCCAATGTTCCGTTTATAGTACAAGACCATTGATATTCCTGTCCATCTATGCATAATTAATGGAGTGCAGGCGTGCCTGAAGGTTGAAAGAGGTGAGTAGCAATGGGGGATAATGCTGCTTTTCGTAGACATCGGAGAGATTGATGATCTAAATTTGCTTGGCTAAATGAGCGCCATCAACATTGAAATTCAATATGTGCAAATTTTACGCCGCAAAGTTGCCGCAAAGTATGAACATGCATTCTTCGACTCAACCTCAACTTGTCCCTATAAATGATACTGAATATACAACCCTGGAGTTCAGGCCTTCGAGAAGCAAATATATGGGCTTCTTTAACTACTCAACTCTTAGTTGCTGACATAGAACAGACATGTGTTCCCAAAGTCTGTCCTTGCCGGGTTCTTGGGCAGTTGATCTTACGAACGTTCCAGGTCGAGACGGATAAAGAATCGAACCACAATCCTTGATGCGTGACGGGTGGCGCTGTTGCGAACAGCTGGTTTGTCAGTGGCAACTGATATGAGTATATAATTATAAACTGGTATGCTATTACACCCTACTACCTAAGGCCGTTATCTTCCACGGCATCTGAACAGCTGCTGACGATGACCCACTTTACCAGAGATACTATCAGTATTCCTAGTGTCGACCTAGATGTTGAGCTCAGTGTCTGGCTATACAAGCCCACCACTAGTTCCGGGCCGTTTCCCGTAGTAGTTGCAGCTCACGGGTGCGCTTTCTTTCGCATGCATACAAGGACACTCCTCATTTCAAATTTATTGGCAAAGTTTTACACTCATAAAAGATGCTGGTCTCGCTGTTTTTGGGGAAGAATGGGCTTCTGTCGGCTGGGCTTCGCTTATCTTTGATTATCGCGGTTTCGGTGATTCTGGATCCAATCCTCAGGATAAAAGTGTAGTTTCAATCAAAAGACAGCAAGAAGACTATAGAACTGTCATTCGCTGGGCTCGAGCTACTGAACAAGATAGTCTATTCAAGAAGGACACAGTTGTGGTCATGGGAAGTGCTATGAGTGGCTTACATGCGGCTGAAGTGGCATCGAATGAGGTGGGTATCGCCGGGGTTATGGCACACTGTCCTCTCCTTGATGGTTGGTTCCACTACATATGCTTTCATTTTACATTTAATGATAATCAAAGGACCTTTTTCAAGGCTTCAAGCTCTTCTCTGCCGTTCCGGAAGACCCTCAATTTTTGGATTTAGTTGCAAAAGACTGCGAACGCGCTAGAAATGGCGATAAACCACTATTTATTCCAGCAGTGGGAAAGACAGGAGAGCCCGCTTTCCTAAACAGCCCCGATACTTGGGGAGGTGGGTGATCCATTGATTTATTATGCGGCGTTTTTAATAATCTGCAAGGTTTCACCGCCATGTACGCTCAAGGCGCAACGGCCTTTTCGGATGCGCCTAACCTTTTTGCACCGCGTGTAGTAACTGAACTCATGTCTTCTCGCCCGATGTTGAAATTGAATGGAACAAAAATCCCAATCTTGATCATCATGGCCGCTGAGGATGACCTTATTCCAAGGGCTCTCACGGAAGAAATCGCAGCGCAAACGACTGCTAGTAAGTCATTGATTTATAATGAGCAGAATACTTTCATGATGGCTGTTATTTATTTTTAGATATTAAATTGGTAGTTTCTCCTGGAGGGCACTTTGATGTTATGAAAGGTGGAAAGGTTAGCTCATTGTCCGGTACCTTTCTTATTTCACTAACAGCCATAAATTATAGGGGTTCGAAACAAACATTACTGCTCAACTTGGTTTCCTCAATTCAATAGCTTAAAAAAAGATGTAGTACATCTACTAGTGATATCTAATAATTCAACCCGTTCTTCTAGCTGAACTATCGCATACTCTAGCATTACTCATGCAAGCGTTCGGGTGTGACTTCCGAAGCCCAAGTGCTCTCTCCGCTCTTTTTTTATCTGCCATTTTCCCTGACCTAGATTGCATTATTACGACCCTTGGGCGACCAATAAACAAGTGGTAGTTTTCAACCCCATCAACACCCATGACATCTTCTCTGGTACGCGGTGAACCCGCTGTAGAAATAGCGCTTTGGATGGGTGTTGTAGCGTTTTCGTGGGTAGTGAGATGGCTGTCAGCAGCGAGGATATCCCTGTGTGCTTCTGTATGCGCTGTCTCCGCCTCTGTGTATAGTCGAGATTCCCACATTGTACCCATGCCTCTAAGGGGTGTTGATGTCAGCATGATATTTTGCGGTGGGGCAGAAGGCGCTAGTACTTAACCATTGCTGAGTGTTTAGAACATTTGGCAGTGTATTTGACGGACGACCAAGAAACGACTGGACAATTATCTGGGAGAACTTTTGGATAGCCAGAATTGCGTCTGCTATTTTAGAAGAGTAAGTTGAAGAGGTTTACAGCGTAAATTGATCTATGGTGGTACTAATAGTGAAATAAAAGGCACAAATCACTTTCTTCCCCTTGCCTTGTCTGAATACAATCCAAACTTTTCTATGCCATAAGAAGACAAGGAGGGCACGGAACGTGCGGCCCGTGAAGAGGTTCCTGGCAAACACCGTCAAAGGCTATTTATCCGACATTCTGATGGAGAGAACCGGATAATCTATAACTTCAACCACATCATATCATCAAGGAATACAAGCTCTCAGCATGATAATAGGTATTTATGAGTCTTCATTCCATGGTGTTTTCCTAATTAAGAGTTAGACATCCCGCAATCCGAGGATGAGCTCCCCGAGTAATAGCATTTCACTTGTTCGAATTTTAGATAGCTATTCATGATCCTTCAAATTTAGCTATGTAGCACTTATGCGAACGCATGCTATGCGGTATTTATTCTTATTCTATTCTTCATCGAAACTTCGGACGCCTACAACCGCGACAGGATGTTACCACGAGAGCCCATAACATACACCTTCACTGAGTGGGCATCTGATTCGAGGTCCACGCTCTTGGTACCCCCGCCAGATGCTCAAGATCAGCGACCGCTGTACCGAATAACTGTCGATCTCGACTTGAACCCATTTCTCCCATTGTCATACGTGACAAAAATATATCGGGCGGGAGGAGAATCTGAGGATCTCATAGGAGAATTTATGTGAGTCGATGGTCATTTTGTTTATTTCCGCTTCTTTCATTCCGTGTTAAATAATAAGTCCTGGAGACAGTCTTTCTACAAGTCATAAACGCGCAGTACTCACGATAGGCGATAAAGTAACTCGACTGTCCAATGTTCTTTCCAATATCAATTCATCCGCGGTTAGTCTCGCTATCTCAATTTAAGTATCGTGCTGCTGATACGGCTTTCTTCATAAAGCGAGATTTTAGCTGGTTATTTGATGGTACACAGCTACGGTGGGACTGCCGTTCCAATTTAGATGATGGCTCTCCGATGTGTATTGTGAGTGGTTAATGTTCAATCACGTCATGGTTGGGAGATCTAGACGTGACAATTTTTAAATCTCTAACACCTCCGTGCAGTGTTATTCTCCATCTTCCGATAACCAGGTTGCTTCTTTTGTTCCCCCTCCACCAGATGCATGTCCGCCTCTTCCTTCAGCGGTACTTACGGTCTTTCCCCAGGGCCATCAATACTTAGATGATATCGTCATCTCAGCGTTAATAATCGAAAGAAAACTTACGGTTGCCTACTGAGGTACTGAATTAATGAAGACCCAGAGATGACTGAATTATGCACCGAAGTCAATCCGCCAGCCAGTGCTTTGCTACCGTAGATTCAGTGACCACCAACGCTCCTTGAGTCACCATACTGGCAAGCAATACCTTGCTAACACGCAAAAAAAAAACACATTCACAGTATATTCGTGACTAAGATTACTCTACTGTGAATTCACCATATATCACGATATATGCCTCATACTAGTCCAAGCTTCATCGTTCAATCCTCGATAGATGTTGGAAACGAGAAGGTTCCTCTTGGATCATAAACCTTCTTCAACTTATGTAAACGCGCATAATGAGTATTATAATATCTCTGCTTCCCTGTGTAGACATTGTTACAGGTTGAACGGGAAGAGATGTACAGACGCGCTTACAGTCCTCTAGTTTGTCGTCTACATAGTTGGGATATGCCCTTGAACAATCTGAGGACCGAAATTGAGTTACAGTCTATCAAATAATACTTACCCGTAACCCCAGTTCTTCGGATTATTATTTACGATGCTATCGGCCATGCCTAGGTAAAATCAGTTAGGTGGTCGATAAACCAAGATCGAATAGACATGCCTTCTACAAACTGGAAGCCCTCGGAAGGATAAGGAGGTAATCTATTTCCAGAGGATGCATAAAGCTGAAACGTAAATATGGAACTCCTGTGAGCCCAAGCAGCTGAGTCAAGTGGAATAGCGTTGATAGCAGAATTGGATCCTCCGTAAAGCTCAACCTCCACAAACCAACTCTGAAGATATGTATTAGTTATATCTCAATAACAACAAAAGATTTTATAGGACTCACAGTTCGTGATGAAAACCCTTCATTAGCCAAATATGAAATGAAAGCCTTTTGCGAGGCCACTGTCATGGGTGAATCTCTAGGTGTCATTATGGACTTGGCGTAGAAAGTATCGTGAACATCGGGTAGAGTTGTGTTCAGGGTTCCAGCACCGCCTAGATAAGTGACAATGTCAATATAACTACCAGTGGTAAATTTAATATCAGTAGACATAGGAAGGGTATTTAGAAATGGCGCAATCGTTGAGTTGACTTGATCTAATGGCCCATAGTATGCCGCCCGGAGAGCGAAGCTGACATTTCCCTTTGTTGATCCTTTTGCTAGCACAATTTCACCTCCAAACTGAGAAGGAATGTCGCTTAGAACGAACTTCTGCCAACTATTCAAGCCGTCGCTAGCCTGGTCGATGTTGAGGTCCCAGCTGATTTGAATTACTGTAGCAGACGGTGGGGCTGGGTAGGTCTTTACTTTTATGGACGTGGTAATGCCGAACGAGCTGCCCGCCCCACGCAGTGCCTGACGGACAATATTCATTATACGAACAACCTTTGCACGTTAACTTGAAAGAGACATACCCAGAATAGATCTTGATTTTGAGAGTTTGACGCGGTCGTTATCGTGCCATTAGCTAGGACAAGGTTGATTTCGAGAACATTATCCAGAGTGAGACCCCACATTCGTGACATAAAACCGTATCCGCCAAAGGCTATGTGATCCTGAGTTAGCTAAGCAAATCTCATGTCAGGTAAAACGCACCGGAATGACCCCCGATGCCAACGTATGGACAGACGCCATGAGGCATGCCTCTATTCTTAGTGCTAAGGGCCAAGGCGATATCTCCAAGCCGATTTCCCGATTCAATGACTGCTGTGGCGGAGTCGACAGAAATGTGAGTGAACCGACTCATATCGATGACAACGACGCCATCCTTTCCTCCAAGACCGTTGGCGATGTAGCTGTGCTGAAAAGCAGTGTTATTTGAATTCTTTTTATAATAAAGGGTGGAAAAACATACACCTCCACTCCTTGCCACAACACGATACTGATATTTAGCGCCAGTGTTTACAATATCAGATACTTGCTGGGGACTGGAGGGATATGCTACAACTGCAGGCTTAAATTCGAATCGCAAATTGTCTGGAGTTGATATGATTAGAAGAAGTTGAAGACAATAACGTGGCCACACTTACACGCTTGACTAACATTCTGGTATAAGGGTGCACCAGGGAAGATCACATCAAACCCCTTCCCACTAATTTCAGAGCGAAAATCACTCGATTTAACGAGGGCTGCTGCGAGAAGCAGAACTGCTAAAGAGTGGAACATGAGCGTCGAAAGGAACAATATGAACAAATGGTTTGCATACATTTTATACCGCTAGTAGGCTGCAAAAGAGAAGGGGATAAAATAAATTTATCCGATTCCATCGAGCAAGTCAGTTTACGTCGATCGAGCCATCAAAAACATATCCAATATTATGTACTTCATTGAGTTTCAGGGGTGTTCCTAGTACACAAGGAGAAAGATAACTGATTGTAATCTGGCGTTAGAGTATGCATCTAAAATACACACGCCAAATCTGCATCACTAGATCACAGCGGGTCGTTTCAAATATTCGAAAAGATTATGTGCATAACATGCTACGATGGAATCATTCTAATGTAAAGTTCAGTACTATAAATCGGCCAACAGAACATCCGTATTGGCTATCACAAATTCTGAATGACTATGGGAAATAAAAGCATTCGGATTCCAAGCGCTTAACAGCGCTACAGTTTTATAAAGATATAGAGATGTGTCTACTATGACTCAATCAAATGGGTGTGCAGACAAGCCATCTTCATTCAGAGGAATAGATATGATGCTATCGATTTCGCTTAAATTCTAACTTGCATAGCTCTACTTTATATGGGCCGTTATACGTCGGATTTATCGTAATTACTCTCAGGCAGATAGATTAGCTATTTTCTATTATAGCTATGACTAGTTTAGAAAATAACTGCTGTGTGTGGCCATCAAAGGACGGTTCTTCCCGGTAGTGACCATTACTGTGCAACTCATGAGTTGCTTATAATTTCTCTGATCAGACTAATCTATATAACTACCTTGTATATTTACTTTGTACTCATTTATCAAACCCAGCGAACAAATGGAATTTATTTGGTAAATATCTGTCTTCCAGGCTGCCAGGCCACCACACTTTCCAGTGACGCGAAGCCCCCGAAATCTTTATTTTAATTCAGTTTTACGCTGGATGACGATTGGATAGTAAGAGGGTCATAGATTCATGAACCACCTAGACATTATTACCCACAGTCCAGAGATGGTGAACACTATGCCCCAGTTTCGCTTGCGGAAAATTGTGGTACATGAACAATATGTCGCAGATTTATGCATTTCTGTCTTTGTAAATATATTCTGGCATGGTGTGGTGTATCCAGACCAGACAGAACAAACAAACCTCACCCCAGACTAATTGGATCTTGCTGATGATTTAAATTTAAGTAAGTAAGGGTATGAGTCATAGTCTAATTCATGATCACACTGTCGCGACTCATAAAAAAACGATAATCTGCTTGTTCAATAAGTATAAAACATAGACATTGATGTCCTATAGCTTAACCGTGCTCACGAAGAGCCCGAAGCCGTTTGATCGTTGTGGTGCCCCGACGCTCGGCGTTTGCCGGCCATGTTGGTATTCATTTGGCGGACGCTAAGATAGGGTCATGCAAGCGAGCCGCGGCCAAATCAAAACATGGACATCCGCGTTAAAAAAACATCCATCTCTACCACAATCGTCAAATCTATCATCCTTCAAGGACGTCTTTGTCAGAACCAATTCTCCAATTTAGCTCTTGTTCTTGACTGCCAATGTCAACTCTAGTTTATCCCCCTCTATCCTAAAAGTTGCGAGCTTTGAACTCTTAACGGATTCTCCTGCGAAGTTTACATTTTCTTCTTGACTTTAAGAAACCGTGACGACACACATTCACGATCGTTTTCGGCGGAGTCAGAGTCCTCGGACAAAGTTTCAAAATCTAATAATACGCTCGATTATACATACAATTTCTTTGTTTTGGCTCTAGATTCGATCGATTCGAAGAAACTACTTCGTCTGGCTGGACGTCTTCGTGTTCGCGTCCACTTTGGGATTGAGAATAGCTACTGTCGAGGTCACTCCCGGTGTCGTTATTCTTGTTCAAAGGTTTGCATAATAGCTCTTGCTTTGGTTTCACGGATATCGTGTAAGTCAAGTGGCTAGTGAAATGGCGTCATTTCAATGGAAAGATTGAAGGCTCTTATTATATCCACGAAGAAACCTCTTCAGTACGGGTAAGGAATATGCAAGACTGATGGAGGTAAGTAGGAAGTGAGGTCACCTGGATTGAACCATCTGCCAACAACTTAACATCATGTATGCTTTTTGCTTAGGTTTACAACAGCGGCATTTTGCATTTAAACCTTTTACTTCAAAGAGCTTGAAGAGCGAAAGAACAATGCGTGGGGAATTTTTTTTCTCTTGCACGCCTCAGTCTGAGATCCTACGTGGCTTATAAAATGAAGAAATGTAAGTTCGCCCCGATTTTATGCATGAATCTGACAGGTTTCATGAGTGAGCGGTTCGAAACGTTGGATAACTTTTACATAATTTCCCGTTCTGCATCGAAAGAGAGCGACGTGAATGTTAATACAATCGTTGTACACGAATAAATAATTCTACTTCAACCCAATCCCTTCTGCTTCGTCTCTTACAGTATTCCTCATGTAATCAGCGACTAGTGTGAACCTCGATAAAGCCGGCGTTTCTGATTGATATTCAGCTGTAGTTGGTGGGGGGGAAATTCTTGCTTGTAAGGCGAAGGAGACATGGGTGGAGGTCCCATCTTTTCATCTTCGGATTGCGAGTCCTCAGACTCAGAATTTTCATTTTCTTCATCAATATCCGCCTCATAACAAAGATTTAAATGTGGCGGTGGTAGTAAAAATCGGGTACGACATGGTGATGATGATGAGCTTGGTGTCGGAGGAAGTGCGGGTCGTATTTCCCGAAGGCTCATTAATGCCTCGGCACAATATAGCTCGAGATTCGATGCCGTTACTGAGCGACCTGGAGAAGGGGCTCGAATAAATTTATCCTCGTCATATTTTTCATCGTCCATTTCTATATCGACGTCTATTGAGCAGACGGATGTAGGCGGACTGGGTGTAATACATTCAGGGTCTCGAAGAGAAGAGGAGGACACCGAAGAAGGTGCGCTGCGATTATTGTGACTGCTGTGAGAGCCTCTAGGCGATTGTTCGCCTCTATCCATTTTAGACGGACGTGAAGAAGATCCAGAAGGAATGTAGATTGTATTATCTTTTACATCGGTAGGTTTTCGCGTCGATCGGTATGTCTGCATGATGGAGTACAAGGTGACCTGGAGCTGGATGACTTTATAGTTGTATTGGGAAGGAAGGAAGATCGAATCCAACTAGAAGCTATCAGATGTTGATATCGATTTATAACCGAACAAATGGGGAACGTTCTGGTGTGGTGTAAAATTGGAGTAAGGAAAGATGTGTGTAAAATCACCCACAAGTCTTTTATATAGCGCTCTTTCAACAGCACAATAGCGTTTTAGTGGAGGATGTCAAAGCAACGCTTTGATCGATAACAATGGGTGATTCCGTGCTTGGACGTCTAGTTGTAATACTTAGTCATAAACGCAGACAAAGGGAGCCCAAATCAAGCAGATCGATGATCCGATAAATACAGCAATTAATAAGCACCGAACTTGAGGCAGGAGATTTAAACAGACAAGGGCGCCCAAATATATCACTGGAGAAGGTTTTTTAAGAGGGGAATGAAGTGATATTTGGACGTTGGCTTGTGTTTTAGTTTCCAAGATGTTCCACAGACAAAGTTCTAAGTCCCATTTTCCATGGCTTATTGTCTGACGGTTACTATAACAACAAGAGTTTCCATGATCAAAGGTGGACAAGACCTGCATACAGATCGAAAACCCAAAGGAAAAGATTGGGTGATGATATCCTCAAGAAAGCGTTGGCTTAAAGAAGGCAGAACGTATTCAATGATGATAGATATTATTGCCCCCACTAAACAAAGACCTGTTATACTCGTGATGACGATACAAAATCATTGGCTATATTGCTGATGATATAAAGTAGATGTCGATGGACCGTGGCCACGAACACTGATTGATGTACTACATGAAAGATATCGAGAAGAAAGTATATGCTGATGCCGATGAATCATGAATCATTAAAAAAAAAGAGATTGCAAGATGTACGTGTAGATGAGCGTATGTCTGTATGGAATGGATGATGGATGGTAGATGGGGAGAGAGGAGAGAGATGCTGTATGCATTGTATATGTACTGCATGAAGATGGATTTGATGAAACTGCAATGAAGAGATGACAGAAATGGGAGTAGAGGGTGTAAAGTAGAAGCGCAAATGCGATGCGAATCGTGATGGTCATAGGCGGTGGTGTGCGCAGTGGTGATACAGAGTTCCAACGTGAACGAACGTTGTGAAAGGATGTAGGTGTTAGAGGGAGAAGAAGTAGAAAGATGAAGGGGTAGGAGGGGAGGAGGGTGCGAAGAACATGCAAAACACGAGATGATAGTCCGTAAATCATGATATAAATAAACGGAATTTGGGAGAAGAAAAAATGGTCGTCAATGCTTCGTGATTTAAGCTTCATGGTTTCGTCGTGATCACCGGCAGACCCAGCTGCCAGGAAAGTTGGGGAGTCCAAGAGTTGAACCGGGGAGTCGTAGAGTAGAGTTGGGAAGCGAAGAGGGAAGTGGCGGCTAGTGAGCCCGTGGAAGGGTGAGCAAGTCAGCAGTAGAAGCACATGCCCGCCACTCAAATCTTCAACTCCCTAAACCCCCTAACATCCACCCGCCCCGTCCCATTCCTCCTCCACTCCTCATCCGCCCCCTCCCCCTCCCCCACACCGACCTGTACCCGGCCCTTGTACTTCCCCCCAGGAATGACAATCTTCCCTGCACCCCTCCCCTTGCTCCCCGCCAGCCCATTCCCTGTCCCTCGCCCATAGGCCAGCGCCGCACGGGGCTTTGGTAAACCCAGGGCCTTACGCTGTCGCCGGGTGAGGGGCTTCTCGTATGCCACGGTGGGTTCGGGCTCTGGAGGAGGAGACGAGGATGACGAGCGTGTGGACGAGGGAGAGGAGGAAGACGACGACGACGAGCCGCCTGCTGAGAGGCCCGGTGTGTCGCCAGAGACATCCTCTTCATCTTCCATTTCTTCGGATTCGTCTTCTTCTTCTCCATCGTCTTCCTCGTCGCCCTCACCCTCGGCACCTCCCTCCGCCGCACCACGCTTCGCCTTTGGCACAGGCAGATAATCCATTCCCCCTTCCTCGCCTTGTTCCCCCTCCCGCTCATCATCGACCTCCATCCCCAAACTCGACCGGCTTCGCTTCTCCCTCTCCTGCCCCGTCTCCTCCCCAGATGCACTGCTCTCGTCGAACGACCGCTTCGGCGAGCGGTTCGTCCGCCCCGAAGAGGCGTGGAAAGAGTTGACGTAGTTGGGAGTGTGCAAAAGTTTCATGGGGGAGCCGGGGGGGAGGGGGGTTTGTGTCGTATATGTGGTGAAGGGGTGTGACGAGTCCATCGGGGAGCCAGGTGGTAAGTTATTGAATGAAACACCAGATGAAGAGGAGGAGAGGGTGTCAAGAGAGGACAATGAAGCTGAGGACGAAGCGCCTTGCGATGACGAGGATATCGGGAGGGACCCCGGCGATGCGGAGCGTGAAGACGGGAGGGGGATGAGCGCTGGATCTTCAGGCTTAAGTCCTGACGACGGTGTGGCGGATAATACCGATATGCTTGACGTGGGTTTCCCAGAAGGAGCGGCTGTGATCGTTGATGTTGAAGAGGATGACTTGGATTTGGATTTGGACTTGGGTTTCTCGCTTGCTGAAGATTTGGGTTTGCCTGTTGATGACGCAAGCTTTCCTGCAGAGGAAGAAGCCTTGCCCACAGTCGAGGAAGGCTTCGACTCAGGCGCAGGTGAAGATGCAGCACTTGGCGGGGCGGAGAGCTTGAGCTTCACCTTTGGTATCGCCTTCTTCTCCTCCGCAGGTGATGGGGGTGCAGGGGGTTCGGTGTAGATGTGCGCTGGAGCTTCGCGCACGTTTGGGAGCCCGGAATGGGGCCCCTTGAGGTTGCGGATGGAGGAGAAGTGTTCCCAGTCGTGGTAGCTGCGGGTTGTTGGTGGTAGTTAGTAAGGTAACAGAAGTGTGAGGGAGAGAAGGGGACGCACGCAACGTATATCGTCCCACCTTGATTATCCTGCTCGTCCTCTTCCTCGCTGTCGTCGTACCGAGACGACGAGACTTTCCTCTCAGGAGTGGACGATGACGACGGATCCCCGCCCGCCGCCCACTCAATAACATACACCAATCCCGGCTGTATGACCTTGACATTCCTCTTCGTGAGATGCGCAAACGCCGAGAGCTCCATGTGTCCGCCGTACGTCGCTGTTCAAAGCCAATGCGTCAATTTCATCCAAGACCACAGTGAAGGGGGGTAACTCCGACATTCACACGCCGAAGTAAAACGCACCATTCTCCCGCATGCACCTCAAGTGCGTTTCGAGCCCACGCTCGTCCTCTACGAAGGGTTCGTACCGCGCCTGGTGTCGCTCGATCCAGTCGCAAACTTCCTGGCGGAGCTGAGCGTGCTTGGAGGGTGTGCCATGTAGTTGGTCGGAGAGGGCGCGGAAGAGACAGTTGCCGTCACCGACAGTGGGGGCGGCATACAGGCCGAGCGAGCGTAGCTGCTCGTTGAGGAGCTGGTTGTTCTCGGCCGGGTCGGAGAGCAACTGTGCAGGGGCGGGCGGGGTTAGCGGAGCCGCGTGTGGGGCGGACTATACAAGGTGCAGAGACTCACGCGACCTTTGCTCGACCTCGTTGTGCGCGATCGTACTGCGGGAGGAGAGCGATTAGAT
Source organism: Crucibulum laeve (assembly GCA_004379715.1). NCBI lineage: Eukaryota > Fungi > Basidiomycota > Agaricomycetes > Agaricales > Nidulariaceae > Crucibulum > Crucibulum laeve. Next base: position 38,351 of record ML213607.1, on the reverse strand, counting down.
TATGATATCACTGAGGAGTCCAAAAGGTAACACCAAAAACAAAACGAAAAAATAGACGAGAAAACTCAATCACCCGCGCCCAGTAATTTTTTTTTTACATGATGCGGAACAGTAATCAATTTGGAGAGTAACGTACACTGTGGAGGGGGTTTTGCAGCATTACGCTGGTGCCTCTTTCCCGAGCCCATCGAAGATACGGGGAAAGTAGATGGGAAGGAGAAGAGAAAGAATTATAAAAAGAACAGAAACGGAGGAGGAATGCAGGGGGATGTGATCTTGTAGGCTAATGGCAGGGGGAATGCTGATATAGATCCTCGAGGTTCTGGTCAACCCGCAACACATACACTGCGGGGTCTCCCAGGGACCCCGGCCACTGATCGGCACACGCCCCTGATGCGAGCTAGCCGGCGTCCCTTGTCTGGCGCAATGCACTGCCAGAGCAGCGCAGTTTTCAGTCGATTGGGAACAAGTGCTGTGGATGCGAGCACACCGTTGGGTGTACATATCCCTGGCGATTCCTTGCACTGCGCACTCGAATCTATCGTCATTCCTTCCTCTTCTTTCCGACATCTTCACAGTCACGCTCCAATTGATCCCGACCCCGGGCCCTGCACACCCGGATGACGTGCTAGCGCGGTAACGTGGTCTTTCACCATTCTCCGCGTCCAAGGTCTCCTCTATGTCATTCAGTCTGAACTTGAAGTATATTCATTGGCAAGGTAATGATAATGTAATCTAGTCAAAGCTCAAATCTATGTCCTTTACGCAACCAAAAGCTCTTCCCCAAGTAGACGCTTTCATACAGAAAAATTATCATGTAATTGTATAAAATCTGTACCATTCAGGTGGCGGCCATGGGGGATCTTCTTCGCACCATACACACGATTCATTGACAATTCTTTGTGTCAGTGACCTTCTATAATCTGCAAGATCATAGCAAGCTGTAGTTGCTGCCTTTAGTTTTTGCCTGTGAAAAATTCGACAGTAATTCCTAAACCAGTAACAGCGTTGGAACAATCGCTGTATTTTTGCGTTTGTAATGTGCAGGTTACCTAGGAACAGGTCTAAATCGTCCTGTGCCTTCCTTCGGTCGATACCGAGTCCGATTATTACTAGCTTGAGCATCAGTACTATAGGTAGGATTCCGTGAAAATTAATTTATATTCGACCGAATGGATTGACTCACGTTCTCTGTGAATACCAAAATCTTCTATAATTGGGAGGCCTAACAACTGAGGAACGGTGGCATGTGAAAATGGGCTGAGTCCTTGAGCACGATAAAATGCTGCTAGATAATCCAGCATTTTGTATTCGTTGTTGATCTGCACAGATACTGGACGCATATCAATGCGAGGAGGCTCCAGTCCTATATGAGTCATTTCTGCTTCTGTCATTCTATAATTTCCACAAGGATCCGTTGACCAAAAGGCTTCTGGAATGCTAAATTTCCCTTGATCATCCATAGTCGGGTTCTTGACGAACAGATATGTGCGCTCGTTAGGCTTAGGCCTACCGAATGTTGGAACTTCAATTGAATATTCAACTCCTGTTACTATCGTAATATGCTGAATCATGATTTCTAGTATCTAGAAGAGAATAATGGTAACTTACTGAGACTAATACATAAGAGATTTGGTAGAAAACCAATGTCTTCAGAAATTAAGGGTTGTTGCTGAATGAAGGGGAGTGAGGAGGAAAGAAGCACATTGTTACACCAATCAGCTTCTGGTAACACTGATATTCTTAGAATGTAATGCTTGGAATCATATGGTGTGTATCTGTTACGTGGACAGGAGCTGTACCAAGATTCTTGTCCAGAGAATCTATTCCCAAACAAGTTATTAATAATAGCCAACGAATAGAAATTCCTTAGCACTCACCGTGTCCATCCTTCAAGATATTTTTTTGGCTGATAAAGCTTAGGGATATCGTGTAGTTCATGAATCTCTGTTAATAGTTTTTGGGACAATATGAAATCCAGCGGAATGGTTCCGAGTTGAAACCGTCTGTGATCGTTTGGAAGATCGTTATACATTCCCCCTTCAATTTTCCCAATTTTCAGTGCGTCGAGATAATTCCAAATGTAGCCAACATGACAATACTGAGAGTTAGAAGGACTAAACTCTTCTATAAATGGTCCGAATAGTGAAAAAAAGGATTTAATCCGGTTGCTCAGATCCATCTCTTGTATATCTCGGAAGATCTTTTCGACATCGCCTGTGACATGAATTATACTCCAATGAGAGTCGGCTGGCACTCTCATTACTATTAGGTTCATGCGATTGCGCTGGACATTGGATATACTCTGGTTAAAACTGAAAAGTGAGAAACACGTCGAAGACGCACCTCGGTGCTAATAGAGACCGAAATTCGACCAACATTATCTACAAGGGCGTTAAAATATCGTGATATTCCAAAATGGAAATCCACAATATCATTTCCCCAGAATATTACTCTCCTAGGAAGATAGTTATTCACACTCTACAGGGATATTCACTTTAATCATTCAGGTATATGGAGATATAAAAAAATACCTTGAGAGTTTGAATCTTCCATGTTAGATATTTACAACATCAGCTTCAGATGGAATAAGATGGGGGTGAACTGACGAGGTTGTAATTAAATATAGCACGTTTCACTGGTTCCAAAGTTGCACGATATACTTGGACGGGGGTAGCTGCCTCTATTGTATACACATTACTGAGTACAAAATATGACGGCTGATTTGAAATAATACCTTCATGAAAGATGAGTCCTGGATGAGACTTTGACTGAACCAATCCAAACAATTGTTGAATGTGCGGGTGGCTGATCAAGTCAATGATGAAATTCGGGTGAAGTAGGCCATACTACATACCGAATACTTGAAATTAGTTCAAAATCTTCCTTCCATCGCTATATAATATTCATATAACCATTTTATTTAACTTGGAAATATCGCCCTACGTACCTTCTGTGCATCGGTTCCTTGATAAAGCTTCACAGTTTTTTTCTCGCCACAGTTGTGTATCCTAGAAGTATACATGGTGTGCCCTTTTGAGCTAACGAGCACCTGGTCTATTAACCTCACATCCCCGATGGTATACTTCCGATACTATTATGGTTCCATTGAGACACCGCTTCAGTCTTTATGAAATAGAAGAGACTCACGTCAGAAATGTCACCTTCGTCTTCCTTCATCAAATTAACCAGGTCTACTTTCATGCTTTCAACTTGAAGACGTATATGATTACTATTACGAAGCTAATAAGGATATGTTAGCCGCTGTTTATTTCGTTCATGACGACCACGCACAATTAGATTATTTCGGAGATCGTCAATATCTTTTTGATATTGGCTGATAAGATCACGAAGAGATCCAGAACTCCAAACTTCGCCAAATACATTCATATTCGCCGGAGAAAATTTAAGCTGCAGATCGGAAGAGATTTTGGATAGGCATCTGGATTAAATCAGTTCGTAAACTTTTAGGTCTCAATGAAAATTAGACCTACTGATGTACTTCCGCACATTGTTCCTTGAATATTTCGGAAGATTTAGCTATGTCAGGATTTGATATTACATCTTGATGAAGCTGTTGAAGTATTGTTGTTATGCTTTCCACAAGGTGCTTATAGTCATCGCGGTTCTTAGTCATTTGCTTCAAAGAAATAGTCAGTTTCATGACAAGGCTCTCATGTCATGGGTGGATTTGCTTACTTGGATAGGCTCTAAAAGCGCTATAAACATGCCAACAGCCCCTTTGATATATGGAAATGGAACTAATTCTCCCGCAGCCTGTAATGATTTCGCGAACCTGATAGTATTTGCAAGCCAATCGTCGCGATCATCCATCGATAATTGTTGACGCGGATTCCTTTTCTTTCGTAATACCGCAAATAAGCGACCTTTCAAAGTGTTGGATGAAGGCATCGATTTGTACTTGAAGCTATCAAGCAGTTTTTGAGGACAGGTACAGAGAAGAGAGGGGGAGTTAGTGATCCAATGCTTTAATTTGAACAAGAGCGGCTAATAAAGCACTAGGCAGTGCGCGTATCAGAACTATGAATACAAGCAGTGCAGAGACAATCGTGTAAAGTGAGAAGATTGTGCCAACAGCATATTACCCTTCTAATAGTAAGTTATTAACATTATCAAGTCATAGTCCCACGAGCTTAAAATATAAACGTTTTCACGGGGACTTCAGAATAGATAAGTAGTCACCACAGCCATCATCTTAGCCGATATTGATCTTCCCAGTTGCAATTAGGTGTAGAGTAATGCCTAGCGATAAACTACAAGATTTTTTCTATTTTACTGCGAGTCACACAGGTTCGTAACACAGGTTCTCAGAGGAAACCTAGAAAGGAGTTCTGTGGAAAGTTTCAACTGCATCAAGTGAAAGAATAAAACATATTAACAGCGCAGTAGATGCACGGTAAATATCTGGCTTACCAACGCCTTGAATAAAATAAACCGAGAAATGGTCTTGTAAAGTTTGTGATGGTCAGTGGATTCGTTGAAACGGAATTCAGTGAACCAGAAAGCAGCATTT
>ML213607.1:0-28175 GCA_004379715.1 Crucibulum laeve | reverse complement strand
AATCTTCTTAGCTACGCTCTTAATTGACACCATGAAATCATCGCATAGATAAGATATGAAGTTCGAGGAGCAAATGAAGAGCAGCAGAACAGCAGATCCTTCCTAGCATTAAATCTAGAGACCTAGAATAAGAGAATACAAAGCAATATACTAGTGTATAATATAGTGAATACTAGAATATACATTTTAGCGATGTGACGATAGCTTGTAGCAGCGAACGATAGTAGGAGGGAGAGAGCATCAGAGGGACGTCTTTATGAATGGTGAGCGCGGAGTATTTTGAGATTCTAGCAGTAAATCGAAAAGGCCGACCAAAGGCATCCCGGAGAGTCTACAGTCTAAACCTTTACAGCCCTTAGCGACACAACCACATCTTTTTGACCGCTTAAACTTGAATCTTTCAAACGGTCAAAAAGATGTATGTGACAGTAGTAACAGCTGAAGAGGACTCGACACACAGTAGCAAACAAGGACCATTTAAAAGATTCAAGTTCACTGAAGTCTGAGGTAGCTACTACAGTAAGTACAGCTTTTATACGTAGAGCAGTATCTAGCTAAGCAAATAACAAGATAAAGACCATATGGTACAAAGGGTTTCTAAAGTCAGGTGATGACACAAAGATCTCAGGAGAAAGTATGTAAACGGTAGGTATGAGTAAGAGTGACAAAGGACAAGAGGTGGAAGAGATAGTAGTGAAGGAACGCGTCAGCGTTGGGAGGGGACACGTCAGCACAGAGGTATGAATGTGATAAAAGAATATGAAATAACTGAAACAAGGAGGGAGGTCAGGAAACCGACGCGAACGTGATATGGGAACAGCAGTCGTTCTCGGGCCGAGTGATTTGTAAGCGGATCGCTACAGCAGGTCACTAATCGGCTCACGCCCTGTTGCAAACTAGCCAGCCAGGGGCCTAAAGAATAATCATCATCTGTACCAGGAATGCGCAAAGGCAGCAACATCTCATTTGAGACAGAATTTTATAGCTGGAGGCTGGAATAAGAAGAATTGTGTGTGAGATCTGTTGGAAATACAAACCGTCTCGCGCATCGCCCGCCCTTAAACACCACTCGGAATTCCTTTCTATTTGACCCACTCAGTATTTAGACGAACTAGCAACGTATTTATTACGGACCTGGTAACTTAGAAACTGATGATTTGTATGTTTACATTTACTTACAGTACATACTCCTTTTATCACTTTCTTTTTGTATATAAGACTCGTAGATAGCGTAGAAACACCTCAGTCAAGTTCTATTCTGACTGAGGTGAGTTACAACATATTTACTTACTTCATTTCATTCTTACTGATTATCTTCGTAGCGCTATCTTATTTTATTCCGTTAAGATCCGTGAATGGATCTTCAGAATTAGCAGATGCTGATCGGCTATGCTATAATGCTACGATCCTTCGGTGGAGGATGATGCCATTCAAAAATAGGATTAAATTAGTGGATGAATGGAAAATGAACGTTACATATGAGTAGGTAAAAGATCTCGAGGATTCCAGAAAAATTTGCTCATATATGTTGGCTGTGGTTCATAAACTGTTGAATCTGCAGCTCGAATACTCGCTGTCGACCTAGGCACCGGCTAGAGTAGGAATATAATATATATAATCCCTAGAATGAACCTGTATACCTAGAATAAATGAAATAATATGTGCGAGGTGGCCTCACGTCGGTCCTAACAACCTAGAGTTGGAACTACAGAGAGCGATGAATTGTTGACGGAATTGAATGGGGAATGATGCGATAGGAACCTGAGGACGAAGGCTGAGGAGCTGACGGACAGATAGACGGACGGAGGAGACGATGAGTGCGCGACGGGCACAACAGAGACGATTGAGACTGAAGAAGACTGCTAGAGGAAACGCTAAAATAGTTGCCCGATCGCAACTACGATAGCTCGACGATGAGAGCGCAAAAAACTATGAAACAAAGTAGCGTAGAAAGACCGGAAGGAGCCCTAGACGATGCAAAAATACCGAAGTGATTTGGAGTTGTCTTCGTTGAAAGCGTCGCGATTTAGTAAGGAGGTCGAGTTACCGAGCAACTGAGATCCAAGAACTCGAATTTATTTCGTAAAATCGAAGTAGGAGACTGAAGTATGTAGGGAAGCAATTGAGTACAGAGGAGGAGGAGTGGGGATTCTGAACTACTGAACTACGAAGAAAATCCTATGTTTTTATATGTATGAAAGTCCTCGCTACTAAGAAGTAAAACAGAAATAAAATGTACAAAAATGAAAGAAAATGATCAGCGAGCGGCTGTAGAAGTCAGACTCGCTCATGGGACTCGATTCATGTGGATGAAACTACTCCTATGTTGAATAAATACTTAGATTGTCTAAAAAATGAGAAAATGCGAGTCAAATCAAATCAAATAAACTCTCCAGTGATCAAGTCCGTTGTTCCGAACTCAAATAGCATTTTCGAATCACTCTTAAAGCTTCTTGATGCGTCCCGAATCTTCCCCGACGATCCCTGGTCGAAAATAGAGATACTGAAGTAGATTTACCGGCAGCAGGACCGAGTTTCCGGGTACAGAGCCGTGCGAGGCTCGTCATCGCGTTACAACTGAGTTCCTGAGCTTCATTAGTGTGTATGCATACTTTCCTCAATGTCGGGCTAACAATGCCAGTGTGCATCTCACCGTAATCAAGCAAATTTTGTCACATATATTATACTGGATCACCTCTTTTCCATCACATTCATTGACAATGATTTTATATGTAATGTGTTCATTTGTAGGTGTGGTGAAGTAGAGAATTGAGCAGAATTTAAGGCATGTTTAGAGTGTTGCTGGTGAGACAGACTCCATATTTACGCTTCCAACAGCGACATACAAACCCCTTTGTGGGGACTTCGAAACTGATAAATTGTCGCCACAGATATCATCTTGGCCAATGTTGCTAATCACGGTTGCAATTAGGTGTAGAGTACTGCCTAATGATATACTGTGTTGTTGAGATGACGGAATGATCAACTCCGGCATCCAGAGCCCGTCGTATGCGTTCCCAAACCTCTAGCGTGGGTCAAGTATATACAATTATGTGGATACAACGAACGCCCGTAGAATAGTATTCTTTTCAATTTTTAAATAGTATTCATTCGAGTAAGTATATAAAGCCTCCTACAGGGATTCGTAGTTCTATAATCAATACAACGACTCTATTCGACTTTTATTTATTATACCAATAGACTGCATGGTTGTTTCGGTTTCACTGCGTCTCAAACAGTTTCGTAAAAGAGGTTCGATGGAAAGTTTCAACTGTACCAAGTGAAAGAATAAAACAGATTAACAGCGCAGAACAGGCACTATAAATATCTGGTTTAGCCGGCACCTTGAATAAAATAATCCAAGAAATGGTTTTGTAAAGTTTGTGATGGTCAGTAGATTCATTCAAGCGGGATCAGTGAACCTGAAAGCAGTATTTGGAATCTTCTTAGTTATGCCCCTAATTGACACCATGAAATCATCGCGTAGATAAGATATGAGATTCGAGGAGAGAATCCTAAGAACAGGTACTGGTACTTGATGGGGCACAACCAAGAACAGAACAGCAGAACGTTCCTAGCATTAAATCTAGAGACCCAGAAAAAGAGAATACAGAGGATACAGAGTAGATAGGAGGATATTAGCGTATGATACAGTGAATACTAGAATGTACATTTTAGCGATGCGACGATAGTACGAGAGAGAGAACATGAGAGAGTCGTCTTCATGGATGGCGAGCAAGGAGAATTTTGAAGTTCTAGTAGCGACGCAAGGTCGAAAGCCGACCAAGAGCGTCTCGGAGCGTCTACAATCCAGACCTCTACGACTTTTAGTGACACGACCACATCCTAACTCACACTGCCAACCCCTCCTCCAACCATGCCCTCAACTCCTTCACCACCCTCTTCGCCGCCACCTCTAATTTCTCCTCCCTCACCCTGCCAACCTGCACAATTGTTCGCTTCCTCCCTGTGCCTACATTCTGTACGATCCCCACTGAGCGCGGTGAGAAGGTTATTGACAGGGTGTGGAATGGGAGGGGCGTTATTCGTTGGGGTGCAGAAGTGGTGACGAATGGGGTTGGTGTTGATGATGAACTGGAATAAGAGGAAGGGGACTTAGAGGAGGAAGATCTGAGAGAGGAGAAGAATGCTGAGGCGCGGGATGTTACAGAGGGTGATGAGGGGGAGGGAGGGACTGGGGAGTGTCGGGAGGGGGTGTACGATGCTAGGTTTACTGCAGAGCTATTCTTCGATTGTACCGGCGAACTCTGTCCACTTCCTCCACCATTCCCACCAGAGAGACCAAGGGTAACCACACCCTCTCGTACCCCATACACCCTCACCAAATCCTCCAATCTCGCTTTCGGCTGCGAAAGATCAAAAAGATCCTTAAACATATCCTCTCTCTCCAAATGTAGCTCGGACTCGTCCACGAACACGTCTTCACGGACTTTGAGGAGGATGAAGCGGTCAAGAATTGGTGTTTCGCGTTGGATGGTTTGGAGTGGGGAGAGAAGAGGGGAGAGGTCTTGTGGGGTGGGGGTGTATGATGGAATGGAGGGCGAGGAAGAGGGGACGGAGGAAAGCGATGGTGAGGAAGGGAATGGGTCAGAAGTGTAGGGTGGTCGGATGAGGGATTGGTAGGCAGGGAGGTAAGTCGAGCGGAGGACGTGCATGCACGCTATCGTGTTCGAATGTAAGCATACACGTTGAGATAAGGTACGCAAAACACATACCGATATAAAACGCCCGATTCACTAGCCTCAAACCATTTGCAAGCCAAAGCAGCGTCTTCCTCTGCCTCTCTACTCTGCCTTCATCAACTCCATGCGTCTGAGGAAACGACATATACACAATCTGCAGCAGAATATGCGCAGGTAGCGATGTCAGCGTCTGCCTTGGGCCCGAGCGTGGGCTAGGGAAGGGAGGGGGTCCAGCAGAGGTAACATACGGCGGCGGAGGGGGGTACATCAGGACTTTTTCGTCGAGGATCATCGTGTGGAAGAGCTTGTGGCTTTATGAGAGCCGGCTATAAGTACGCGTGCGTGGTTATCAATACTACTGCGAGCTGCTCAGGCGGTTGGTTTGTAACGCTGTCAGAACGAGTGTCTGGCGAGTGAAAGAAGAAGGAAATGCAGGGTATATTTAGGATGGTGGCCGGCTGCTGCGGATGGCTGCGGCGAGGGCAGGGCGCGTTGATAGCTGTAGATTCGTCGTTAACAGTTGAGAGGGGTGCTGCGAGATGATGGGTGTTGCAAGAGTTATCTCGTTCTTGTCAGCCGCTGAATAGACTTATAAGCCTAGGAGAGCTTGGAGAAATCGGTAATGACACCACCGACTGCGGGGTCAATGAAAGCACCCATGAGCGTTCCCAAAAATGGAGTCTGACGTGGTTATGCTGTGCAAACCGGTCCGTTCCTTCCGGCCGGAGTTTCCCGTTTAAGACTAAGGACAGCGAATGCATTTGTTGCCAGCTATAAGCATTCAGAATATACGCAAACGCGTGGACGTAAATAAAAATTTGCAGGCGAGCATTAACGGAATTAAATTTAAAGATGAGAAGGAATACAATAGCATAACAATAGCAATAGCAACACCATGGCCGTCACATCGTGGCATTATAGAATGAGCATTGTCCCCGTAACAGGACAAAAGGCCGCGCCGGTCCATATGAAAGCTCATATCTCTTAAATTTAAGTTCTTCTCATCCAGCCACTCGGAATATTCTCTACTTCTATAGATACGATCGTCGTCTACTTTACACTGGGGGTGTACACATCCAGCCACAGAGATCAGATTCTAAAGACGACATCAGCTATGGCGTTGAAAAGCTGGCAGCATATCTATGTCTTCTATCTCTTAAATTTGACGAGAAAGACGATCACACTGTACAGCCAAATGTCAAGCTATGGAGTATTTCGAGCAAGCAACACGCACTAAACTCTATTCGCTCAGTAATGCATGTGCATCACGAATTTCATTAGTCTGGCACATAAGAACGAATTAGAGAACCTAGACTCGTGGATTGATAGATTTTCAGAAAATCATCTTGTGTTGGTGAAGTGCCATGAGTCATACCCCCCTTCATTCCCTCCTTCATCACTAGTCGACTAATTATCTTTTATATCACTCTTCACTGATATAGTCTGCGAGCGCAAAAAGGCACACCCAATTATTCCATTGACGATTCTTTTTAGAGAGCAATTCGTTTGGAAGGATATAGGAAGATTGATGATCTCTGCTTGCTGCTTCTGAAGTGAAGCTACGGGACCTTCCTTTCAATTGAAAGCGTTTGTCGATAAGGAGTACATTTAATTGGGAAATTGAGGTGGTTTTACAGAACCTTAGATATAAGTACATGCTGCGTTATTGTATAATTTTAAGAATAAGTGGATCAAAGTGTTAGAGGTTGATCATGGTAGTGAATGTATGTTTACCGGAACCAAATGCCGTCTATGTTATCAAATTAGTAACAGTCGATAGATGATGCATAAATTTTTATTCACCGCGTTTCCCATACCAGGAACATCAACGTTTACATTAACACCGACAGGAATGCCCAGATTGACAGTAAGATTTCCAGCATTGTTTTCCCAGTCGATAGTCAAATTCCCAAAGGGAGTCAGCGTCCATGTACGGGCAAATGTAAGATGAGAAGTGAATAGGGGCGAGATGGTGACATTCTCAAAGGCTACAGCCGTCGATTGGATTCCTACGACGTGCTTGTAGATCCAGTCTTCAAATGTTCCGAGGAACAGCTATATTTAAGTCACATAGTCAGATCGGAGAATAAGCATAGTGAAAACCTACTAACATGGTCATGCGATCGAGCCTCCAAAGCCCAATGCTCCCACTGAATAATCAATCAGATGTGAAATTCGATATTGTACTAACTTACCATTGTTGTAGCCCCGTTTTCGATCCAGAAGCCCCAGCTTGGGAATGTTGTTTGTTGTGACAGTGCGAAAGCCGAGTCGACATGTCCGTGTTCCGACAGTGTTGGTAATATATACTTTGTCCCAAGCGCTCCTGTATTGAGATGGGTTCCCCGAGAAGATACATCTTGGGCAATGCTGTCAGCGACATTCTGAATGCTTGCACTTGGAACGAGCCCAAACGAAAGAGCAAGTAAGTTATGCGTCTGCCTATACCCTTGGTCGCCTGTGCCGGTGTAATACCCAGTGGTATGGTTGAAGAAGACGTTGTTAAACGCTGTGTTCACGCTATTTGCTTGACCTGTAAATGTAGTCGCATCGGAAGTCTTGTTTAAAACTGTCGCAATCTCCTGCATGACAATAAGCATCCGATATCTGAAAGAACCATCGTCAATATGCATGAAAGCGAGTGAACTAGTCCAACCCACAGATATGCCGTTGCTGAGACGCGGGTGTCTTCGGGTGGATTTCCACCTAAAGGACTTGTCTCTGGTGTTACCCAATCACCTAAACTTGTATCGGCAATATTGTTCGGAGAGCGTCCAAGTTCAAACTCGACGTAATTCTTCATGCTATCGTAATGATCTTCTAAGATCCTACGATCTCCGCGATATTGGTATATCCACCATGGAATGAATATGAATGCCGAACTATGAGAATCGCTGGTGAGACAACTTCGAAAGAGGAGCAAGTCCATACTAACTGCCAAGTCGGTGCGTGATTATTAGCACCCCAGCCACTGTCCGGGGCAATGACAGCAGGAGGACCCGAGCCATTCGGTCGGCTCTCATCGAGGTCTCTCACGTATTTAGCCAAGAGCTCTTGCGCATCCAAGTTGAGAAGAAACATTTCCTATGATAATTTCAATATGTACCACTGTGAAGAATGAATAGCTTCGGAACTCACAGTGCCCAGCATCGCATCTCCAGACCAACCATTTTTCTCAAATGTAGGGCAATCGGTGGGGATACTGTGGACGTTGTTAAGAAGTGTGAAAACAACCGCGTTATGCATCTTATTCAATAGATCGCTCGAGGACTCGAAGCCTCCTCGAGTAGCGAGGTCATCGTGGACAACTCGTCCGACAATATCCGCGTTGGTAGGAGGGGTGCTTCCGGGCCATCCTTCAATTTGAACGTATTGATATCCTTTATAGCTAAATTTCGGCTCAAAGACCTCTAGCTTCCCCGTACCCGCAAGCCAGAATCGATCTGAATGCGATACCAATAGAATTATCTTCACAGTTTTATAAAATAATAGCACATACCGGTCTGGAAGTTATTTGCATAATAATGGCCGATATCCTGGTACATCACCGTTCCATCCGTCTAAAAGTTCAAATCAAGATTAGATTCGATGTATAGGCAAAGCATCTACCCTCGCACATTTAATTTCTCCCCGAAGTGAATCGTGATGAGCGTCTTCGCAGGACCAGAAGCCGTGAGTTTCACCCATCCTGCGACTACTCGTTCGAATTTAGCAACGAATATTCCAGAGACGGGTTGTGTAATGGAGATAGGCGTTAAACTTTGAACCAGGCGTGTAGGCGGTTGCCTCTGATTCACTAGTGCACCTGCTGGGGCCGTCATTATGGCAGCCTGGCTCCATGCTGATGAATCAAATCCAGCTTTATCAAATCCGTTTTGAATATAACTCGCTACGAATACGAATGTGGAATTAGAGAGCTTGGTTGGCAAGGAAGCTGTTTAAATGTCGTACCATCGAAATTCTCTCCCCCGAAAACATCATCCAGACGTGTAGGACCTTCCTTCACTTTCCAACTATCGTCTGAAACGATACGATACGATGTACCATCTGTGTAACCAATAGAAAGTACTACTCTCACTCTCGGTTCTCCGTGCCACGGAGCACTATCCCAGTTCCAAACATTTCCCTGTGTGACCCCGTAGTGGCTTCTCCCTAACTCAATGCCAATGGCGTTGGAGCCAGATATGAGTTTCGAAGCGACATCGAGGCCAACATACTGAAGTTCCGTATCGTATTTGGTAAACCCAGGGGATAAAACACGATCAGATGCCGGAGAGCCATTGATAGTAATACTAGCGTATCCTCCAGCAGCATAGTACAAGCGCGCGAATGAAATCGATTTAGAGATAGCGAATTCCTTCCGGAGGAGAGGAGCAGGATGCTCTTCGAGTGAGTTCGAGATTGTAACTCCAGTTCCCCACGGATCAACACCATATTTTCCTAGAGACGACGCTGAACTCCAAGTAGAATCATTTACGGATGGGAGCTCAAACCCGTTAGATACATCTGTGCTGACTTTCCAAGTAGTATCTGAAAGGACAACTTCAGTCGAGCCATCTGTATAAGTGATCTGAATAACACCGAGAAGGCCAGCAGGCGATGGACCGCCGGAGTTAACGTCGGCGAGATTATTAGCCCATATTGCGAAGAGTGTCGATGTACCATTGAGATCAACTGTAAATCGCTGCGCTGACTTCCAGACATCAGTCTCATTTGGTGAGGAACCAAGTATATTACCATCGACGTAGAGTCTAAAGCCATCGTCGACGGTAAGGAGAATCAGTGCAGACTTGAGAGTCTTCCCAGATGCTGCTACGAATGTCTTTCTGAAAGCACGTGGCTGAGCAGGTGCATTAGGAGGACTAGCTTCAGAGGACCATATCCATGACGAATCTGCGAAAGATAAAGTGGGAGAGGAGATCGAAGTGGGAGTTGCGACTTGATTAGTCCAAGGACCTTGTCCATACACTGCAATAGCACTGGCGGATAGCCACCCGGATGTATTTCCAGTTGGAAGGTTCCAGTCGCTCGGTATGACTTTGTTTGATAGCCAACTCGAGTCTGAAAAGATGATAGTAGAGCTACCGTCAGAGAAGCTGACTTTAATAGCGAGAAGGAGTCCTGCAGGTCCATCACCACCAGTCCCGACGTCAGCAAGGTTTATAGCGTGGACAGCGAATAAGGTAGAGTTGGAGGACAGCGACGCTGAGAAGAATTGCGCTTTCTTCCATATGTCAGTCGTCGTAGGTGACGAGCCAATAAATTGTCCATCAACGTAGATAGAAAATTGGTCATCTGCCGTTATCAATATCACAGCAGATACAGGAATTTTACCGGTCGGAGCAGCGAATGTTTTACGAAACACCCTATCCCCAGGTGGCGCATTCGGGGGGTTGGTTTCTGGCGTCCATATCCAGGAACTGTTATGGAAAGCCGTGACGAGATCGTCCGGGGGGCCGTTAGAAGGAGATGGTTTACCGATCCACGCACTCGTTCCCCAATCGCTAGCAGAAAGTAAACCAGTCGAGAACTGGGAGGAAGCGGATGTAGATCCAGCGTTAGTAACAACATCCACAGTCCAGAAATAGTGCGTGTCTGATTTGAGAGCTGGGCCGCTGTACTCGATAAGATATGGTATCTTAGATAGGATGGTGCCGCTATCCCAAATATCTGCGCCGCCAGGTTTGCTTGTCGATAACCTCAGACGATAGGATTTCTGGACATCACCGTTGACTGGCGACGAGATAACCCACGAGAAGCGAGGATTTACGTCGATACCAAGTGGTTCAAATTTATTCTCGACCAACAAAGATGAGAGGCTGGGTGCATTGAGAGCATTTGAAGAGATTTCTTCACCTGTGAAGATAATATCAATACGATTTACTGAAAATAAATCGTGAGAGGAAAGACAGACTCTGAGAGATTCCGAAACAAAGAGTAGCCGCTCCAAAAAGAAGAGCGAAGAATTGATACACTGCGCAAAATGTTTAGGAGATTCATAGTTTAAAAACGAGAATAAATTCCATACCGTGCATCTAAGAGAGCTAATTTCCGCAACAATGAAGTTGATTGAGCAGTTTTATAGGCAAACCAAGATCTAGAAGGAGTACGTAATACCATCTCGAGTACCGCACACGAAGCAGGCTGTACGCGCATGTAAACGTGATCAACTGATCTATTTCCTATTTTTGAATTCTTTTGACGTATGTAACCAAGGGGTTCGAATGTGCCAGCCGTCGGACAACAGCCCTGTCCATAAGGTTCAGCTGTTGACGAGTGTAAGTCATGATGAGAAGTTCTCAGTGGAGAAGCAGAGTAACATGCGTTTCTGGGAGCACAACCACATAGCCATGTTGATATTACAGCCAGTTCGATCTCAGTCTGGGAGAGAAAGAAGACATAAGATGGTCAGGTGTTGCCTCAGGCAGTCTTCGCGATGATGCATGGCGGCAGCAAAGGTAAGAACTTCGGATCGGCTATCTTCGGCAGTTGTGAGTTTGTATTTGTACTTAATATTTACAAATGGAGTTGACAACCTGAGACAAACTTGAGAGGCAGAGATGTCGACAGTCGAATCCCGGGTCGAAGGGGCCAAGAGGAAATGACGCGTACAAATTTATAATTCTCCGACTACATGATTGTTCGATATACATGAATTAAACATGGATTCTTGTTAAAATAAGGCACTATCTACGTGAATGAGTAATTTGATATAGCAATTGCAAATATAATTATAATGTAACTGTTATTTCGGACTACTGTGGTAGGTACGATAGTAAGTACTACGTATTTTAATCAAAATAGCATTTCTATTTTGAGGCTTAATGTTTTGACTATTATATAGTCTGTTACAGTGCTTTTGTATAAACAATATACTAACTAAATCTGCGAGCCTTGTTTACAGAAATTGGAACAAAAACGTGAATGTAAGCTTCTTTCATTTCTGGAAGTATTACTATAACATATACTGACAAATAAAAACTGTAAAAGCATTTTTTGAAGGCTTCTCACCTATTTAACGTTCTTTATAACTACCTAAGCACTCAGCGTGACATTGGTCAAGATTTTATTTGTCCTATCTCATGTAGAGATCGAGAAACTGACAAATGTTTTCGTGATAGTAAGTCTTTGAAGGGAACTGTTACTACTTTGATTTAAAATATGTAGTAGAGTACCTTATTAGTAGTACTCCGAAATACTTAATAGTTACATCATATTGTCAATTGTTATATCATATTACCCGTTCACAGATATAGTGCCATAGTTCAACAAAGATTGATATTTGATGCATGATGTGTCGAACATGTATGTAGTTGGAGAATTTTAAATTTGTAATGAAGTTGGTTGATTATTTGTACTTCAGTCTCCCGTCAAAGCCATGTTAATCACGTCATTTTCGCTAGTTGTCTACTGTATCTAACTGCTCTACTGAGCCACAAATAAAACTCTGGTACTTAAGTGCTAGATTAATTTCCAACACTAGACCTCGAATACCAAGTGACTATGGATTTTTCTTGATTTTACACGCCCATATCATGCCTATCAAATTTCCGATATCTTAACACCTCTAGACCCGTCTAAAACGTCCTCCATCATAACTGATCTGGAAAAGAGGGGTGTAGGCCATGTGGCTGCAAGAACAGGAACTTTTGTCTAACATGAACACGGAGTACTAGTAGACTGCCGAGGATACTTTTTTGTAACAGCCGTTTGGGTGGCGAATCTCAGTGGTGTCCGATGTCTCAACATCATCTAAGCCCGTCTAAAATACACTGTCACAACTGGCCTGGAAGAGTGGGGTGTCATACTAGTACGTCATGTGGCTGCAAGTTCAAGAACTCTTCTGTAAACATGAACTCGGAGAAGTGAACTGCCGAGGATACCTTTTGTAGCTGCCGTTTTTGGTGCGAATCTTATGTCCCACTCAACATCATGTAAACCCGTCTAATATAAACTGTCCCAACTCGTCTGGTAGAATGGGGTGCCATATGTCATGTTGCTGCAAATTCGAGAACTCTTCTCTAAATATTAAATCGGAGGAGTGAACCACCGAGGATACCTCCTTGTAACGGCCATTGTTGGTACCATGGTGTGCATCTTGTGTCTTATTAATACACAGAACCAGGCTATAGAAAGGGACCACAGGGAATTTCCATATTACTCTCAAACTCGGCGCATACTTTCATATCGGACTTTGACCCATTTATGCGTCTAGGTATTTCTTGCAGCTTGCAATAGTGTCATTGTCGGACAGTGATTGCACGAGTCGTTCTTCATTGGCTTGGATGTACAATATCAGGTTCTTAGGCTCTGTGCGTATTCATAATAGGTGAGTAAAATGAAATTTCCAAAAAGTAATGGTCGGAGGAATGAAGTCCCGATGTTCTATGTCAATCTCAGTTACAGGAATAGCACGACTTCATACTCGTGTCTCTATATCAGATATTATAAGAGAGCGCTAGATCACCAATGCAATGCTATAAAAAGGTGAATGAAACACAGGTGTACACTAGAAACCGATTTCTACATCTCTTCTACTTTTTGTCGTACTACCACTCACCTCCATATCAATAATAATGTCAGATCTCAAGAGTCACGCATACAGAATCCGCATCGTCCCCAAGGGAATCACGAGTCTCGACTTCGCTGGCGGTATGTACGCTACTGCGCCGTCGAAAGTAGGCGAGCCCGTCAGGACCGAGGCTCTTGGTCCTTCAGCGACTGGATCGCAAATTGTATGTCACTCTTCGCAGTTCATCACCCACGCTAGGATTAATTGCCTATTTTAATGCAGTGGCAAGTCAAGAGAGTAGTCGAAGATGAAGGCAATTATATCATCAGCATTCCCTTTGACTACAATGGACCATTTGATCTTCCCGGATGGCAACATCATAACAAGCCCTCCGGAGGGGAGCACGTCACCTATGGCACAGATAACCTCAGCTATTTCAGGATCACTCCTGCTGATCTGCCCGGTGCTTACCAGTGCGTAGACTATTTCTCATTCCTTTTATCTACAGTAAAAAGCTAATAATATTTTATTAGTATCGGTGTCCTCTCTGATAGCATGGCAGTCGGTGTTCTATATGCGGTTGGCGAGAGTGAGGGAAATAATGTTAGCTGCCATCCTTTTTTTATTTTATTACTGCGTCTAGTGTTAAAGGATGCGAATTCTCTTACAGGTCATCATTAAGAGCTACGCCCTCTATCCTGGATACGACAAACTTCTTACTCGTTGGCAATTCATCCCTGTTGAGTCCAGCGAAGCAGTGCCACCAGTTGTGGGGGGCAGATATAAGCACTGACAATTCAGGATCAAGGGGGAGGCAGAGGAGTCGTCGAAATAATCCAGAAATGCATGCAAGCTTCTTTTCTTTGGGTTTTAGTCATATATTCTATATTGTACATCTGTGATTTTATAAAAGCCATTGGAGAGATCCTGTGTGGCCACTCACAGAGCTCACGTTTATCATGTCAACGATTATCGCTTGCTGACAGATCAGGTCTAGGACCCTACCATGTTTAAGCAAAATTTTGTTTCGTTTCTAGTCGATGCCGCATTAGGTTTTCTCCAACGATTTTTATATAACTATAATGTCACGGCATGTAATTAAATACAAAGAGACAGGTGTATGTATTTTCTGATTTACATCGACGTACTTCTGCCTCAACTCTTCATCTTCAAACTACATCATTCCAATAATATTCTGGTCGTAGCCAGAGTGTGATCAATCAGCTAGTAGATGCGCCTTTGGTCGCCTCAACAGGAATGAATTGCCAGCGAGGAACATGAACTGGTTCAGCGATGACGGGATAGGTCTTAATGACAAGCTGTATGAGGGTTCATCGTCAATACAACTCGACGATGGATATAAAATGTGACCGAGAACTACTAACCTCGTTGAGATCACTATCCGCAACAGCATATCTCACACCAAGCACTTCTACTCCTGGGTCTACGTTAATGCTAATATAGCGTTCTCGTCAATTTTTTATAGGCGAAACAGTTAAAGATGATCCGCCCACTGGTATGTTCCAGAAAGATCTGCAGGGCTAATCCAATACGTGCTAAATTCGTTTCCAGCACCGTAGATGATAGGCTCCCCTTGGACGGCTATCTTATTATGCTGCCACGCTATAACAGCAGGCGGGATTCCTTCGACGGAAGGAGAGACAGTGGTGATAGTATATTTATCGGTACCTTCAATTTTCTCTACTTGCCACTGAGTTAAAAATCCAGTTAGTATTTCGAGTATATATAAACGAGTTTAAGAGGGGTGGTACCGCTTGTGTGCCAGTAGCTGAAGGAACCAGTGACTCAGCCTTAATGGGCTCCCCAATATTGGACGGCGCGGTAGCGTAAAGTCCACCAGCAAAGTCGACGGTTTTTATTCCCTTGGGAATGAGGCGGATGGTATATATACCGCATTTCTTGAGAGAAGAGTCGGACATGTCAATATGTAGCGAAGAGGCGAGTTGTTTGATATCAGAGGTTGTAGAAGTGGATTTCTGGTATATTGAGGAGCTCTTCCACCTCTCTTATACTAGTGTATCCGCTATTTAGTACCTAGACGACATTTCAGGAGAACTCACGAGGATGAAGTATGTCGTTCCTGTAACTGAAAACTGACATAGGATATCGGCGGTTTATTTCTCCGACCACTTGCCCTTGGACATAGAACCTTACTCGTGCCCTCAAATTGATTGTTCTTTCAGAATTGTTCCTGAGTTCAGGGATTATTAATGACCGTAACACCAAAGCAGAGGTTAGAACATATACTATAGCATTTTCTAGGTACAAGCTATTCATTCATAGCACGCGATATTTGTGCTTTCTATTTACTAAATGGAAATACCAGTTAGACCTGTGAAGCATTATTCCATAGTATGTGTTAGTCTAGAAACGAAGATTAGAGGGATGTTCGAATGGACTACTGGGGAAAAGAAATACACAACAAACGATCATTATATGACACTTCGGGTCGTCAACTCACTGATTTGTTGACTATTTTATGATTGACTCCTAAGTTACTAATTATTGGTGGTACATGAGGAAGAGAAAGTTCATGAATCTTATCGATTCTCGACGCTGATGGTGAATTTTTTTGGGAACAAAATTTGCGTTACCTCTTTTTAGCTGTTCCTGCCTCTCACATAACAGCTGAAATACTAGCCTGCGCACTCTTCACCAAGGGTAATATCCGGGAAATAGGCAGGAAAACAAGAATTTAGAGAGATCCATGGGATTAAGAGGACGATGGGCATATGGGTGCACAGTGGAGGTATATCGCTTGCTCGCTACAAGGGAGATTCGGAAGATTTTGGCTCATTTAGTTAGTATATTGCTGCTTAAATTCTACTATTTTTCCGATAGCTTTTATAAATAATAAGACTAAAACGTTACAATAGAAATAGAAACTAATGAGAAACGCTTGTATTTATATGTAATTCCTGATTTAGTTCAATTCCGTCTAGCAGTTCCCTGTAGCTCACTCCTCAAGTTGCGACATCTGCTCCGATCGTCTGCCAGATCCAATATACACTGTTAAATCATGTCTATACGATCCCAGGAGGCTAGCTGCAGTGATCGTAAACTCAACGAGATTTTTCTCTTGGTAGATAACGTGCTCTCCGTTAGCAGCTTTCTTGTTAAGCTGCCACGCAAGAACAGGTGGGAGATCGAAGGGCCAGGGCTATATGAGCAGTATTACCGACCTTAAAGAGCCTCAGCCCTCCCATGTACACAGAATCCCCTGCAGCTTGCACCATTACAGCTGTCTGACAGCGATGTGCCTTCTCTTTCACCCCACGATCGTTTGACGTACAATACCATAATATTCGTATGTACCCTACAGCGATATGAACGCCAGAAACTAATGGTCGGCGGAAGGAACGGCCGGTATTCCATGACAATTTCAGTTACAGGAACAAAATACGATCATACTCGTGTTTCTACATCTGATCTTCTCGACAGCGCTAAATTATGTACTCGATGTTATAAAAAGGTGGATGAATTGCTGGTTTATACAAAAAATCCACCTCTTCTACCATCTGCCATACAACTCACCTCTATATCAACCATGCCTCTCAACACCAACAGCTTGTACAATATCCGCTTCGTCCCCAATGGCGTCACGAATCTTGATTTCGTTGGCGGTATGTATGCCACTGCGCCCTCGAAAGTAGGCGAGTCCGTCCAAGCCGAAGCGCTTGGTCCTTCAGCTACTGGATGGCAAGCGGTATGTGACTCTTTCCAACTTATCCTCAGCACTAGGATTAATCACCTATTTTTAATATACGAGTAGTGGCAAGTCGAGAACATCGGCGGCGACAATTATTTCATAAGCACCTTGGCTCCTCTCGTCTTCGATACCCCAACCTTTGTTCAGGGATGGCAGCACAACAAGGAAGTCTGTCAAGGAGAACCTGTCATCTACGGTGCCAATAAGCTCAGCGAGTTTGCGATCACTCCTGCTGATCTGCCAGACACATACCAGTCCGTTGATTCCTTATAATTGTTTTATTATCAATATAAGCTAATACTATTTTATCAGCATCCTTGTCGGCTCTGGAAGGAGTGAGATAGGTGCCCAATACGCGGTTGCGGAGGGTGATACCAACGATGTTAGTTTCCCTTTTTCTATCAAATCGAATGCTATTAAAGATATGAATTCTCTTACAGCTCGTCATCAACTCTTACCCCGTCATTGCGGACTTGGAGAAGCTTCTTCCTCGTTGGCAATTCATCCCCGTCGAGCCTAGCCAAGCCGCGCCCACTAGCTGAGCACCTCAGACGTTACCACAAATTCAAGATCATGGGGAGAAGGCAGAGGAGCCGTGTAAATAACTCAGAAATACATGCAAGTTTCTTTTCTTTGGGTTTTAGGTGCACATTCTATGTTGTACATCTGTGATCTTATAAAAGTTGTTGGAGATGATCCTGTGTGATGAGTATTTTGAGCACTATGACGACAATCTTTAACGCATTCAGTAATCAGCTAACTAAATTAGTCAGGTGCTTCCCTCCATCTCTCGTAATGAACAGTGATATTCCCTCACATGCTTGTATATTTGTGTCTTTCCTCTAGCGCTCCTAATCCATTCTGTCGCCCTATTTCCTCGCTCATTTGATGATCATCCCACTCTTGATCACCCCGTCTATTTATCTGACTACTCGCTCTTCTCCTATCGGAGTGTGCTTAGTAGTGTGTTGCTCGGGTGGGCGTAGGTGAAGGGTAAGGGTATCACAGATATTTTATTTTATTAATTATTCTGAAAGTTTCCATCAAAGCATCTTTGGGGAGCGATGAGACAAGATTGATGACATCCTCTTCGTATGGTGTTAGGTATAACTGCCTACTCGGATGTCATCTGGGCAATATAATCACCCAAGCCACTCACAAGGCTCACGTTCCTACTCACCCTTATCACTAGCAATGAAAGAACGCTATCAATGCATTAATTTCCGCTCCTCTTATCAATACAGTGCAGAACTGTACCACATACAGAAGTCACCGCCATCGATCTCGCGGACAGTTCGACCATCGCTGGCGTCCCGCACCAGCCCGACACACGTTCGCCCCCACCACCATCAACGACGCCCGGTAAATCAGAGGAAAATCCCGCATGAAGCCCAACAGAGCGGCCCGAGTGATATTATTACATATGATAGCGGAGATTGCGGGTTTCTTTCGGAGGCATAGAAGGAGAGGGCCAAGTGCATAGGGAAAGAGCACTATAAATAAGCTGGTGAAGATATGGATGACGGAGTTGAGCCGTAGATGGCCGTTGATAGAATAACATAAGAGCACTGCGAGAAACTAGGTAAGCTTAGATGGTAGTAGAATTGTAATGGGGTCCTGTATACGGCAGTCTTAAAGTTGCCCTTAAAGGCTTGGAGTGTTGAAGAAATTGTCAATAATTTGTTACGCATGGCTTGAAATCCTAGAAAACGTATTATAGATTCTAAACTTGGCTTGTAAAAGATGAGTAAGAAAATCAAACTCGAAAACGAATAGAAACGAGCCCCAGATCGCCAGGGAGAATCACGTAACTACTCTTCCGCATAGCAAGCCAGGGGGTACAGCGTGATCGTCTAGCTTCCAAGCTCTTGGTCGTGAACTGTGCTTGCAAATACGGAATCAGTGAATGAGTCATAGAAGTTGACTTAATTCCAGTCGTTTCAGAAATATCAGCCAGAAAGTGAATTGGAATTGTACAGGAGCCATGGGAAGAATTGACAGAGAACAGGTACAAGTTGCAAAGGTGAGAATTAAAGAACAGAGAGAAGGTAGATTGGAATTCGGGTTCCAAAGTTTCATGAATATGCAAGAGATAATGTAGAACGGAAATGAAATAAACGAACCCTAGGTCACCTTAATACTGAAGGGTAGCGAAAGCATCTTTCCGTACGCAATCTTGCTAAGAATGAGCCGTATTAAACTATGCGAACCAGCCCGCAAGGATAAGAACTGGAGGCGGTGCCCGGTCATCTAACGCGTCCAAGACTTGTACGAGAAGAATATGTGCGCTCAAAGCGCACCGGAAGTACAATTTGAAACGTGAGGGCGAGGAATGGATTGAACTGGACTCCAGATGCGAGTATGGCATGAAAATCTTCGAATGATTCGCTCTTTGAAAGGAGGGGAGCGTGAGAATGTCAGGGTTGCATGGTTAAAGTTGGAAGTGACGAGCGCAGAGTTCAAAAAGTCCACCTAGTTCCTTCCAACATTCGAACAATTTATTTTTTCTCCAAGCTTCGCAAGCTGAAACGCACACCAGAAATGTCGGTTTGGATGGAAATCAGCAGCTGATCGCGTCGAGGTTCCGCGATTCAGTTAAGCATCGTACCAAGCAACGCCACGTCGCGGAGTGTACCGCCTTTAAGCCTTCAACAAATTCACGCGCAGATTTCGCTCCCATGCCACCCTCAGTGCCAGGTAGACTCGTCACTCAGCGTCGAGTTGGCTGGGGTGGGGATTAGTATAAGTAGCTGACTGGGTTTTTATCTTGGACATCTACTTCCGGTAGAGCCCAAAATACTTCTTCCTTTTGGGATCCGAATCGTCCCGTTGCCAACGTTTGCTGTCGTCCACAAGGGATTTTCATTCTGGTAACCAACTGCGAGGAAGGAATTTCGCCATCTTTTGCCTCTAGGAAGCAATTCACCATCTCGGAAGCATCTGGCATCTGGAAAAGCAGCATCGGCTCGTAGTGTCGCCTCGGAATAATCACGGATAGGCCGGGATGAGCTCTCGATGGAGTGATTGGGCGTATTTTGCAGAGGGGAGTTCCGAAAGCGGTGGTGGTGAGAAGGTGAGCGCTGGGTAGGTCTTGTGGGATCTGGGGACAGATGCGGCGGGAGGAGGGATCGATGAGGCGTGTATGACCGAAAAACACAGACGATGACACGGGATACTGATGACCGCATTGGGTGATCTGGCTTTTCCTCTGAAATAAGATGTAGCGTCATAATATTCCCGCTCTGACGTCCTCAGCTTTTCTTCTCCTTATCTTCTTAGTGCAGCTCTCCCAGGAACTCACTCTACTCTGCTCGTCTCTAGTACACCCCGCCACCGTCGACGATGAGTTCATTCCGCAACCATCGCGTCATCATCGCCTCGCTCTTCCTCCCTTCCACCGCCGTCCTCGGAGAGTCTGCACCTCCCACCCCAGAGCGTCAGCCCAGCGAGCCCAACGCCACCGATGGCAGCATCTCCCTCACATCGGTGTCCCAGCGCCTCGAAAAGGCTGTTCGCCCCGCGATCGCCTCGACGCACAGTCGCCAGTCGAGTGTGGGCGGTCTGCCGCCTCCCAAGCTCCCTATGCCCCTCAGGAGTATCGTTGATGATCTAAAGGACAAGGTGAGCTTTTGTGTACTTTGTAGACGGTGTGGGTGTCTCGAGCTCGTATCGATTCTCTGGAATCTCCTTCCTCTCGTGTACCCTGGGTCAGACCCGCATCAATGACGCGCCTATGCGCTATTCTTATGTCGTCACTCATATTGGTATCGCCGCACCCTCCTTTATTTCTTCTAATCTAATCTAAGCGATCCCACTAACCTACTATCCCTTTCTTTAGAGCCGAAACCCCACCCCCGCCATCCGTTCCCCCGGCTCTGAATCCACCAACCCTTTTTCCAAGCTCTCCCGCTTCACATCTGAAGTCACAAGCGCCCTCGCCTCATCCCTTCCCTCTGGCATCACCTCCCAACAACCCCCATCCGAGTCCCTCTCCTCCAACATCCTCTCGCCCACCTCGCCCGCTGGCACTCCGAGGAAACACCAGACTACCCACCCAGATAGTTCGACCCAGGCTTCACCTCGCCTCCGTAGAAAATCCTCACGCTCGAAGTCGCGTCATGGCGTACCCACACATGCAGGCGCGTTCTCGAGTGAGGCATGGCACATTGAGCCGAACCCGCATTGTAATGGTGGCTTGAAGAACGCCGTTGAAAGCGTGGGTTCTGCGAAGCTCAAGAAGAAGCTTTGGGTCGGTACGCTTGGTACTACTACCGATGGCTTTGGTGACGTCCTCAAGAGGAGCGTTGACAAGCGTATGTTGAGCCAGAGGAGCTGTGTTCCTGTCTGGATCCCCGATGCCGAGTTCCAGAGCTGTTATGATGAGTTTTGCCATCAGGTGGGTAGTCGTTTGAATATGATGCTGAAGTACGGGTGTTAACGAGATTTATACAGGTTCTCTGGCCCTGCTTGCATTATGCCATTCCCGACGCCCCGAAGACGAAGCTCTTCTACGAGAGCGCATCCTACAAACAGTATGTCGCCGTCAACCAGCGTTTCGCAGATACCATCATCGCAAACTACAAAGAAGGCGATATCAGTAAGAACCCCCATCGCCTTTCTCCAATTGCCTCCTAACGCCCTCTTTTTTCTCTCTTTAGTCTGGGTAAATGACTACCACCTCATGCTCCTCCCGCACCTCCTGCGCTCCTCCCCCTTACTCCCCCCAACCGCACCCATCGGCTTCTTCATGCACGTTGCCTTCCCCTCCTCCGAAATCTTCCGCTGCCTCTCCGTCCGTCAGGACCTCCTTCAAGGCCTTCTCGGCGCCGACCTTGTAGGCTTCCAAACTGCCAACTATGCTAGGCATTTCAGGCAGACTGTCAGCCGTATCTTGGCGTATGAAGCTTTGCCGAAGGGCATCCAAGTCGCTGATGCGGATGTAGGTATTGGAATTGCTGAAGGAAGGGGATTGAGGGGTGGAGAGGGGAAGTGGAAAGAAGGGGAGGGACGCGGTGAAGAGGAGAAGGGCAAAGGAAGGGGGCGCTTTGTGGATGTGGGCGTTTTCCCGATGGGGATTGATGTTAGGCAGCTGCATGAACGCAAGTGAATTCTTGTTCCTCTTTTTCTTCTATATAACAGAGGTGCTGACGCATATACCCACCCAGACGCGAGCCCGAAGTCGCCGAATGGGTCCAAGTCCTCAAACAACGCTACGCCGGCATGAAAATCGTCGTCGGCCGCGACAAACTCGACGAAGTCCAAGGCGTGCGTCACAAGATCCAAGCCTTCGAAGCCTTCCTGGACAAATACCCCGAATTCCAAGGCAAAGTCGTGCTTATCCAAGTTGCATTGCAAACTACCGAATCGAACGAACTCGCTGGTGGGGTCGCTGATGTCGTCTCGCGCATCAATTCGCGATTCTCGACATTGACGTACCAGCCGGTGGTGTTCCTGCACACGCAGGACTTGACGTTCAGCCAGTACCTGGCCCTATTGACGGTGGGAGACGCGTTTATTGTGACGAGTTTGAGGGAGGGTATGGCGTTGCGTACGCATGAGTTTGTGGAGTGCCAAGATGAGAGGGCGCGGCCGTTGATTTTGAGTGAATTTACGGGGAGTTATAGTTATAGTGGGTTCAGATCGTGTATTGCGA
The DNA here is from genome assembly GCA_004379715.1 of Crucibulum laeve. NCBI lineage: Eukaryota > Fungi > Basidiomycota > Agaricomycetes > Agaricales > Nidulariaceae > Crucibulum > Crucibulum laeve. Next base: position 5,577 of record ML213607.1, on the reverse strand, counting down.
TTAACCCGTGGGATACGAGGGGCACGGCGTTTGCTATTCATCAGGTGCGTTTTTCGTTTCATCGTCTTCTTCGTTCGAGCAACTGGACTGACGAATATGCTTGATAGGCTTTGACGATGCCAGACGATGAAGCCCGCTCCCGCTGGGAAGACCTCCACAACCACGTAACCACCCAAACCGCACAAGCATTCGTCACCTCCTTCCTCAACCGCTGCGTCCGTGCACACACCGAGCACCAACAAGACGACCTCAACGAGAGCGTTCCCCCCATCGACGTCGCTCGCGTTCTCCCTCGATACAAACACTCCCAGAAACGCCTCGTCCTCGTCGATTTCGAGGGGACGCTGTGGAAGCGGGATTTGTCAAAGGAGGGGCTGGGTAAGATGCTGAGAGGGGAGTTTGAGTTCCCGACGGCGGCACTGGAGGTGCTAAAGAGGCTCGCGGAGGATAAGAGGAATGATGTGTGGTTGTTGAGTGGACTGCCGGTGAAGGGTGTGCTTGATAAGGTTGCAGAGCTGGTGCCTAAGATTGGGATTGTGTGAGTACCCTCTCGTTTTATGGTGTTAAGTTAGGATGTGGATTGATGAGAGATGATTAGTGCTGAGAATGGATGTTATATCAAGACGAAGCAGCCCCGTGGATCCAACGTCCCTGGAGAGTGGATCAATATGGTCTCGAACTTCAACTTGACCTGGAAGACTGCGTGTTTGGAGATCTTGCACTACGTGCGTCTTTGTCTTCCATCTTTTCTCGATCTCTTTCCAATGACCGTTTTACGTAGTTCACTGAACGTACCCCCGGCTCGTTCGTTGAGGAACGCCAAGCCTCTATCGTCTGGCGCTATTGGACTGGTGCACCTGACCACCCTGATCGTCAGTGGGCCAGGCGCCAGGCTGCTGAAGCTCAGAATCATATCTTCGACAGGTAAATCATTCTTACTGTTGTCTGTTAAAGCTTGCTCAGCGCTCTTCTCTCTTCCAGTCTCGGTGAACGCTATGGGCTCCGTATCATTCCGGGGAAGAACTCCTTCCTCGTCCTCCCCAACCACGTTTCCCGCTCCACCGCCGTCGGTGCCATCCTCCACCCCGGAGGACCTGCCCGATCCAGCCTCGCAGGACGCGCTGCCTGGATGTCTCCCGACACCGAAGAAGGTGTTGGTGCCGATCTTGACTTCCTCCTCGCTATCAGCTCCGATGAAAAGCTGTTGAGGAGACTGAACGAGTTCGATGGAAGCGAGACTGTATCGACTGGTGGCAAGGGCACTGATGCGAAGTGGAAGTTGGATCCGACCCACGCTTTGAGCGTCCTCGAGCCTTTTGCTACCGTTTAGGTGCGCCGACGGATAGATGAAAATTAAAAACGGGGGAGGAATAAACGAACGGAAGAAGTTAAGCAAATGAAATGGTAATTGATTATAATTCTTTGGATGAACTATATACGTCGTATCCTCTCAAGGAAGAATTTAGATAGACTAACACAGCGTAGATATGTGATATATGTACCGTCTGGCTGTTGTATCTTATGAAATCACCAAACTTATGATTTCTTGCAGGGCTCATCCCAGAAATTGTCTATCCTACGAATCTACCTATCCGCAGGACCTTAGAAGCAGGATTTATCCCTAGTCTAATTGTCTGGTATTTTAATGCTGAGACAATCAGCTGGCCACTCCTCGATCACAAAAAATCTCCAGAAAGGTGTCGGCCATTACTCCCGATTTTCCGTATATATTAATAAGACTCAGAGCCTGACGAAGACCCAAATGCGCCAGAGTTTGGTGACCTCTTATAACCTGTCCTTGATACTGATCAAGTCATCTATCTAAAAAGCCATCCCTATGCAGAGGAATTGCCCCAGTTGAGAAGTACATTTGGGATCACTTGCTCACTCAAAATTCAGATCACTGGGCGATATCTTGCAGTGGTGTGTACCACACGCTGTGAATAGTATATATATCATTCGACACTGAGGTGTTATAAAGCACGATCTTTTCGATTAAGTGACTTGAAGCAGGAGATATCACCTATCGTGAAGTCGTTTAATAGCAATCACAATAGAACAAAGTTTGGAACTCCCACCGAAATAGATAGAACTATGAAAGCCGAAAAGCTAAATGAAAGCCGACCGCTGTCGGGTAATCTCTACCCCAGATGACTGAGCGAAACTCAATGCACTAGGTTTTTGGGCCTTGACAGTAGCAACATCAATGTGTTCACAGTAGAGGCAAGCAGAGTGAATGATTTGCATGACAAATTTTTCTAAAGTAAGATATGCAGATGTTTCCATGTCCTGAATAGTGGTCAGTCAGTGTACTCGTCTTGGGAGCCTGTTCCACAGACCTTCGTCAACTTCGAGACCAAGTCCGGATAGTCTATTGGTGGATGTGGTTTGGTGGATTCATAAAGTACAATATTCGTGATGACGCGCTGCTTGGCTTCTCTTTCAGGAGGATTTACGCCAATGAGCACAGGCAAGACAATATCTCGGATGAAAACCTTCTTCATTCCACCATCCACGCGTCTGGCAGACGGCGTTGTTACATCTACAGAAAATCCTCCTGCAAGAAGAATAAGCTTGGGAACGTTGACTATCACTCGTACTTCGGATGCCGCCTCTTTTGCCAATGAAAATGCTTCATCGGTAGTGGCCTGGATTAGATCATCTACACCATTGAATCCACTATCATCATCAGCCCTGGACTTCACAAGTTTGCTGATCGACTTGGACAGATGTCCATAGTGAACTGAGTCGAGTACATTGTCGGATTCGCCAGCAGCTTTTAGGTATTCGTTTGTAAGGTGAAGATATACAGAGATCTCCACGGGTTGAGCGCGTTCTTTATTCCAACAGTCGGGGCCGATATTGGCAGAAAGACGCAATGTATCGACAAATACAACATCGGTGGTGGGAGGGAGATTGTGGGACATTATAGCAAGCTTTAAGAATCCGGTTTCGTGTGCAAATAACGGTTGACGTAAACGCCAGTGTCATGATATCGATCGCAACTGTTTTTGGAAGCATTTCGAATCCGACTATGCTTGTCATCGTGTAGCGGTAGCTACGATTTCTAATAGAGCACGGCAGGACCCGGCCTTGGCCCCCGAAGTAACGGTGCTAGAGAACCTGTAATGTTGAAGGTATAATAGGACGGATAGTCCAACGGAAGTAGCGCTGCGTGCGATTCCAGCGCTTTCCATTTCCTGATACACATCGACCTAATGCCCAAATACAGCCCTGATAAGATAAACTCCGCAAGTGAAGCGATTCGCGAAACAAAACCACTATTTCACTTCCACAGTATTCCATTAATCGTCTACTGATACTATTTCTGGGACAATACACCTTCAATCTATGCCAATTTATAACTATGTCTATAACTATATCGCAAGTCTAACCAGCGAAAGGAGCGGTATTGGCTTGATCTCCTCTGCGCACGGTCGACTTGGTAGCAGGGTCGAAGAAGAGATCGGGGTCGTTTGCTGGGTCCTGAGCTTGTACCAGCCCGTTGAGTTCTGGGTTCTTTGGGGCCTTCTGGCAGAAAACGGAGTTCCGCAGCGATGGAGGGTTCGTGGTAAAATCCTGTGATGATATTTTCATCAGCGAATACTCATTAAAATGAGTGATACCACCTACAGGGGGAGTGTTCTTTTCTGCTTGGCGATATTCAATTGCAATCGCAACCATATTAGCTTGTGTTGCCGCATCGAATTGCTTGCTTGTATCTAAAGTATGGTCTAATTAGCAAGTGCACAGGACTAGTGGTAATAAAACGTACCAATAATCACGTCAGCCAAGTCCTGCTGCGAACATTCGGGCTGTGCAGCCAATAAAGGCGTAACTGCCTGTCCCGCAAGGGAGCCGCAGACGTCTCCTGGGCAAGCAGCGGTCAACTTCTGGAGGACGGCAGGCTGTTCCTGACCAAATCGCCGGGGGTGCAACAAGACTGCTCTATTGTGCCTCTCGAACCACTTCTCGCGACAGAGAACTTGTTCCGAGGCGGCAAGGACAATCAAAGCGACATAGAAAAAGGTCTTTGAGAACATCTTGATGGGAATAAAATAACGAAGAGCGATGATTAAAGACAAAGTACGAAGGCAAACGGACGCAAGTGACACTAGGTCAGAAATTGAGTAGTAGGAATTAAGAAGTCGTCAACGACGAGAATGAAATACTGAACTAGAGGTAAAAAGATGGGGAGAATGGCGTTCTATAATGCAAAATAGCACGGTTATAAGCAGCACAGTTTCTCCTTCGGAGCCTTTAAAGTCGTTGTTATTCAAAGCAGCTATAGAGACGAGTCCGAGTCCCCCGACAACGAGAGCCGCAACCCATCCAACGAGGTGGAGTGAAATTCTGAATTGGAATAGCCAAGAAAAGGACACATCCTCGAAGCCCTCTTTTCCAAAGTAAAAAGTCAGAGTGTTGCCAGGATTTTTGGAATGGGCTGTGCCAAGCGTAGCGCTGCTCTTGGTTCTCTACTAGAAGCAGTGTCTCATGTACACTAACGAACACATTAAGCATTGATGGAAGGCAACTCGATTTTGAATTCAGCACTTGGGAATGATCACTAACGCCTTGTTGTAAAGTTGAGGACCGAGGTCAACCTTGGCTTGATCGAACTTGTGGTAAACTTATGTAAAAAGGGGTAGCATCCGAATCCCCCGAGCTGCCATAATAGGTAAGCTATCATGATCCGTGCGTTTTGATTGGCTTTATTCTGCTACAGCCTCTCTTTATAATTTGACTAGTATAAATATTAGTGTTCTTTTCACGTCAAATCACGCAAGAACGAGCACTGCTCCGAGTCGTGGACGTAGAATGTCGGCTATTCCTTCGCTATCTACATTCATTGCCAAGTGATTTCGGAGAATAGTTTGGCGAAACTTGACATATTCCGTCTTTGGAATGGGGCCGTAGCTAGTACCAAGACCTCAAGCACTTTCCCCCCGAAATCAACGCAGTTCCTTCGCTATCATGGAGTTGCAATTGCGTATGTTGGTACTCTTCTACCTCGAGTTGTCAGCCAAGTCCTGCTGCGAGCATTCGGGCTGTGCAGCCAATAAAGGCGTAACTGCCTGTCCCGCAAGGGAGCCGCAGACGTTTCCCGGGCAAGCAGCGGTCAACTTCTGGAGGACGGCAGCTCATCACGGAAGATAACCCCGAAGTAGGGTTAGGTCTTCCAACCCTAACTTTCCTTCGCGGACGAAAAATCGATTTGTGTTCGTAGTCCTAGCTTTCCGTACCAGCAGCTGCCTGGCTCGCTCTTTAATCTATTATCGCCGACTACAGCGAGTGAACTACAGTCAAACCTCTCTTAACCCATACTCCTCATAACCCATAACCTCCTATAACCCATAGCTTTGCTCAGCTCCCAACTTGTGATTTTGCACCAAAATCAACCCCTTATAACCCATAACCTCTCATACCCCATAGCCTGAGCCATCCACCAAGGGGTATGGGTTAAGAGGGGTTTGACTGTAGCGATGTCTACAACGCAGTCATCCCAAAACTTCGTACGGGCCCTCAAAGCTTCCTCTGACCCGCCCACTGCAGGAGGACCGGCCAAGATCGAAATCG
>ML213606.1:651086-662055 GCA_004379715.1 Crucibulum laeve | reverse complement strand
ATTATTATAGGAACAGTGCTGTGGACCCATAACAATACCATCCATAACAACCATTTTAACATCAACATAGTCATTTTCATTTTGCAACTGTATGACATTAGGATTAACTGCTGTATTATGCAATACTTTACACTCCCCCACCCAGTCCGGTCGGACTGCTCGGACTCCAACCAGATTGCTCGGATTCTGCTCGGGTGTCCGAGCTAATCCGATCAGATCTTAATTTCATTGATAATTTTTTGAAGTCTTATTATCTCAAATGAGATTAACTCAGATTAAATGCAAATTCAACTAAGGCTGACTTCAGTTTGAACTCAACTTAGACTTAATAAACTCATAAAAATCGAGAAAATTCAAATAAATTCAAATACACCCAGACAGATCAAAACAGATACAAATAAGAGCTATTGTTACTAACACAAGTATTTTGCCCACGCTACGCTGCTGGGACAGGCAAACAGCCGCACCTTACGGCACGGCTGAATTGCCTATGTAATATATTATATAATAAGAACCCTTTTTCATGACCCTTTTCACCATATACGGCCATTCCCACGTTCCAAATTCCAAATGCGGGACTGTTCTCTCTTTATATATAAGATTGTCTATAATATTAGTGGTAATAATTATAGAAATTTGAAATAAATTGGTAAAATACTATAAAAAATCTGAGCAACCAAATAGACCAAACAAGACCAAACAAATACAAATAAAGTTACTTTTACTAATAATGTCTAATAAATCATTAAAAAAATCAGAATAAATCAAGAGAAATCAGAATAAATCAAATAATAACAGACAAATATAAACAAGTACAAACAAATGCTTCTGTATTTTAAGATTATTTATAACAATAATGATAACACTTCAAAATTACATGCATAATTACAATATATTAATGGTCCCAATGCTATTAATAATAATAATAGATGTCAATATATATAAAAGACTCGTGGTTTGGTCAGTATTTTGTAATTTGCAGGTGCAGTTCTTATCCAATTTCAGTGAAAACAACAATTTCATGTTACTATTAAAGCATCTATAATCCGAGATATTAAACAAATATATACAAATATTTGTGCTTAACAACTTTCTTCAATCTGATTCAAGATTATAAATGGAATTAAATCAAATCAAATAGATATAAATAAATTGCTTTATTTGTCCATATTTGCATAATCTTCTTTTACAACTTTATCATTTTTCTTATGATTTTATCACTGTTGTAATAAATAGCATTAATCAAGGCAGCTCTTATTTGTAAGTATTTGGATTTATTTTGTATTGTTTAATTTGATCTGATTTTCCCGATTTATTGCATTGAATTGAACCTTAATATACTTATGCTAATACATCTATATTAATACTGAATACTATATACTAATAGATTTTAGATATACAACTATTAGCTTCATAAATATCAAACTGTAAACAGTGAAGAAACCCTGAAGAATTTATTTCTGATAGTACCAATGTATGTGAGAAGAAAGAGAACTTCTGTGATAAAATTATTTATGGTAAATGTGAATTTTTATGAAAAATATTATTAACATCTCATGGATTGATGATTATTATGATTAATAATATTAGTCAAAAGCCCTTATTTACTCTTGCTTTAGCCTGTGTGGTTTTATTTAATTTATTCTGATTTTAGATGATTTTTAGCAATTTATTTCGAATTTTTATGGTATTTATTAGCTTACACACCTAAGATGAGCTCGGATTTTAATCAGGTGAGCTCGGTAATCTAACCAACTCCGAGCAGCTCGGATGCTGAGCAAATCCGATGAATCCGACCTTTTTTGTTTGGAATTTGCTCGGATTTGCTCAGATTTTTGGTAATTAATAGGGGACTACCAGCCAAATCAATGATTTTCGGATCTGGTTGGATTCCGACCGGATTCCGACCAGATCACTCGGATCACCTCGGATCAGCTCGGAATCCGATCGGAGTAGGTGGGGGAGTGTAAAGACCTTGTATTATGGCCAAGTGTAATCAATTCAGGATCCTCATCCTGATCTTGAGCAGGAGGTACTGCCCTATTATCATCCATACCAACTAAGGAAGCTGGGTCATCTCCAGTAGCAAAATCTGAAATAGCCTTATATGGCTGAGTACATTCATTACAAGAATGCAAATTTCCTGCTTGTATCATTCCTTGTTCTTCAAGTGCCAGAAATGCACCTTTTGTAATCTCACTAATGCTAAGTTTATCTGGCAATTCAAGATGTTGCTTAGATGCAGCAGAAATTGTTTGAATAGATTCATGAACAAATGCCTGTCAGACTTGACGTTGAGTAATTCTGAAGTTTTTAATAGAGTCAGATTTTGCACCAAAGCTATTATTCCAATATTCTGTATATGCTGCAGCAGATCCATGGAAACTATATATTCCATTCACCACAGCATTTGAAAAGATTTGATCAATCCAAGTATTTTGACCAACTTTAAGATACTTGGCTGAATTTAAATATATATTTTGCCAATCTTCAGAAGTATTTTCTGCCAAGTTTGGATTATTTAAAATATGTTCATGATCTGCAAAATAAAAGGCATTACAGCCATTGCATTTTCCTTTGGCAATATAAACATTATAGTATATCTCTGTGCCTTTAACTAAAGTCACTTGTGGCATATCTCTTAGATGTACATCCTGATAAAGAGCCCATGACATGCAATTTTTTACATCTTCACATTCAGTACTTTCTGGACAAAGTACTAGCACAGGTTTAATCTCAGCATAGGATATAGGCTTTAAATGACCTATAAATTGCTTTTTAGAGTTATATGAGGATAGTTGTAGCAACTTGTGATAAATTGTTAAGTTTTCTAGATATGCAGGTAGTAAGTTGCTTTGAAGACATTTTGATAGATATATCTTCAGCAGTAAGAAGACTATTTGTATTATCTTTTAAATATTGATTTAAAGCATAAGCCAGTGCTTTTATCCATCCATTTGTTGTTATGGTAGTTTCACCTTTAAGAACAGGATGTTGTGCATGTGCACTTAAATTCAATAGTGCAGTGTTATTTGTCATTGTGAAAAGCACCAGTAAAACAGTTGAGAGAGAGATATCTGAGTTAAAATTATCCAGAACAAATTTGCTGAAGACTTTAAATGAAATTTCTGGGAAAGATTGCTCAAGAAGAAGTGCAGATGCAGAAGGCAAGTGAGCCAGTCCCAATAGCATATAACATATATGATATGAAAGAAATAGCATCAGAGTTGAAGTGACAAGCATATTAATGTAACAGAGCATATGAGAACCTAGAGTAGCCAGAGTTAAGATCATAGTAATACTCAAGTCCAGTATAGAATCAATATTCCAAGAGATATGGAACACAGGTAACAAACTACTAATACAATGAAATGAAGATATGAAAAGAGAACATAAATATAGCTACTTTCTACTTACTTTGTTTGTTTCCTCCTTTTATGGCTTTTGGTAACTGCAGGTGAAGTGATACCTAACAATGCAGCAGTTTCATCCTTCTTCTTAGCAGCAGCAATAGCATCTTCCTTTTCCTTGTCACCCTCAGCTTCAGCAATCCAAAGCTCAAAATCCTGAAATATATAGACAGCCTTTTCATAACCCCAGACTGGAATATCTCCCAGAGCACTGTCATTATCCTGAAGCCAATCATACATAATTGCAAAGCCAGTTGCCTTATGATAATGTTTATAGCTGTTATGCCAGGATGTTTTAGAAATAAACATATGAATGATTTCAGTTTCAGTCAAGTTCTGAAATTGTGAAGGCCATCCACCACATTTGACTTTAGCATCAGCATAACCCCCAATTGATATAATAACAGCCTTGTACTTCTGATAGGCAATACAAATATTCCTTTCCCTATCAGAGGGCTTACAATTTACTAAGGCAGGATCAATATTAAGATCAAGAAGCTCCAAAAACTGCTTTTTAGATATTTTTGGTAGATCTTTGTTACTGAGTGGTGGATTGTTGGGAGCCAGAGAACTAGGGCTCAGATTAAGAGTGTGGTTAAATATACTCTAAAAATAAATATTAGAGCTGGACCAAAGGGAATAGAAACAAAGATACCACTAATAAAGTCAGAGAAATTTTGTTTCTGTTTTCTTCCAATCAATGCAAGTGTTTTCCTTTAAAGCAGTATCATAATCCCCCATCACTACCCAAAGTTCTTCATCATAAAGAACATTTAGGCACTGGTTTGGAGCTATTAAAATTCACTTAATTATTATGTTTGATTTACTAAATAATCACTTACCTTTGATAGGCTGATATCTCATTCCAAGAATTTCCAAAACTGGCTTAATTGTTGTAGAAAGTGGAACCTCAGCAGCTAGTGGCTTCATTTCACTAATATCTAGTGTCTGTGGATCTTGAACTGATATATACAACTTGATTTTACCAAATTCTGAGGCCAAGACTTGATCCACATCCTCAATGTCTTGAGTATCAGCAAAGTCAGCCATATTAACAGCATTTCCCATGGCTTTTCCATGCAAAATACCACCTAAAGAATTTTTAAATCAAATATTTAAGATGGACTAGTATAATATTACCTTTAGTTTGAGATGCTCCTTGAAGAACCTCTTTTTGGTTTGAACTTATCATTTTAACATCTGAGAATGATTAGTATTATGCTGATTAAGTAAGAATGCTTATATTACCTTGAACTTGAATTTTCTTTGATGGGGTTTTCATCAAAATATCTAGATAAAATTTAAAGTTAATATATATTGAATAGAACAACTGTGAGATGAAATAATCTACCTGCATCTTCAGTATCTTCTGGAGTATCATATTCATCTGTAGACTTCTCACTAGAGCAACTACCAGATCTTCTATAATAATTAAATCAGTTTACAATAAATAAGGAGAAAAGGAGATAAAAACATTGGTGTAGTAACAACTGTATCTTCTTCCTCCTCAGTACCTTTATCATCACTTTGTTACATCCATGCCTCAGCAACAACTCCGCACCCTTCACATACAACTCTGCACTCCCTGACTCCATTCACCACATGTCCCTTGTGGACTTCTATTTAGATCTCAATTATCTATTATCTATTTCCTTTAATCTTTTGATTTATATCTATTTCCTTTAGTTACAATTATGCAGTTTGTTTCAAGTCTTATATATGTTTCATATTTTGTACCTAGTACTCTGTGTTACTTGTCTCTACTCTGCAGTTACTTGTTTCTGGACTTCTAGTATTTAAACCTACTTACTTCACTATGTAACCTCAGTTTGAATATCAACTCAGTCTGCCAAACTACTCCACCTTGAGTTACCACCAACTCCGCACTCCTCTGTAGAACTCCTGCAGGGAGTTCCTCTTTGTTGTTCAGAACTCCACCTTGGGTTCTGTCTTAGTTTGCTCTTGTCCTTTGGAAATCCAGGACCACTTGTCAGGCATGTCAACACAATCTATTAAGAGAGTGCTGAGGTCAATACACAAACTACAAACTTAAGGAGGAAGAAGAGGAGGAGTAGAGTGAATAGTATTGGCAGTAAGAAATGACCAGCTAAAGACTACAGAATAAGAATATAAACTACTACTATATATACTAGAAGGTCATGCACATAAGGTGCAACTAAAGCATGTACAATAATGAGGGAAACATGTGTAAGTAATATATCTACTGTGCACTGCAGCTGTGTACTGTGGACATGTGTTACAAGCATGTATCTAATAAGAGATCAAAATGAAATAAGTACTACTACTGTGTGTTATCCTCATGTCATAACATGAGCTGTCTTGTTTGTCTTTGTTGTTGAAATTATAGAAACTATTCTGATAATTAGAAAAGAAAAGAAAAGAATAATCAAAATAAACAATTCATGACACCACTAGTGGAAAGGGGCACAGCACATAAGCTGAAGCCGAAGTCCCTAATTTGCCTCAAGGCAATCCATCTCCACACTCCACCCTTGTTATCCAACATCTCTGCCCCTAAGTCAGCCTTTCTCTGGCATAGCACTTAACACACTTTCTTCACTCCTCTGATTATCCTCCTCCTCTTCAATCTTCTCCTCAAGTTTACCCTTTTTCTTATTCTAAATTTCAGTTGGCATAATAATTTCTGATTGACAAAGACAGTGGGAGGCTGAAGCAGCTGCAGGAACAACCTTGGACAAAATAGGATCCTGAGACTGTTGGAGACAAACAAGGGGTGCAACACTTGCACCACTATCAGTCAAGACCTGCTCAACACTAATAAAAAGAAAATTAAATAAACTAAATATAAAAAATGCGAAAATTTCAAACTTACTGGGTAAGATGATCAGGATCTCCTTCAGCTTCAGCAGCTGCAACTTCTGCATCCTTCATAGCAGAGGTTTTCCTGAAGAAATTATCAAAAGATGTTAACAACAGCATACAATTAAATTAAATGAAATTGACTTTGTTGCTCTTCCCCTAGCCTTTCCCTTGGCCCCCTGGCTCTTTCCCCCCTTCCCCCCTATTGCACCTCCTGTAAGCTCAACATTCAAAGCAGGTTTAGCCTTCTTGCTTTGCTTCTTGGGTGAGGTATCAACAGAGGAGATAGCCCTTTTACAGCTTGTAATTGCAGGCTGTTCTGCTGCAGGAGCAGCCAGATCAAAAGTAGCATCAGTGGAGTGGGTGCTGTGATGCATATTGAGTAATGGATGTTGTTGGATTTTTGTGGATTAAGATGGATGTAGCTGAAGATAAGGATCTACAGCAGCACAGCTTGCAAAGGTGAGTGTGACAGATCACATGACATGTGACTTGCCACAACTTGATAAAGTTGCATAAAATTCAAGAACTCACCATAGGGACTTGTCTTTGTTTTTTGGTTTTCCTGACTTCATTTCTGACTAAATTTCATACATATATATTCACCATTGTATTTACTGTATTACATGAATAAAAGTATGACAAAAAAAAAAGAAAGAACAAAAAATAAAATAAAATAAAGGTCAGGCACATCATCATTGCAAGAGGCAGGGGTGGAGCTGGCCATTGAGCCTGTTATCATCACAGGAGGAGCTAGGGAGGGGCTGGGGACATTGTAGTTGCAAGATGCAAGGGTAGGAGGGGCTGGGGATACCATAGTTGCAAGATGCAAGGGTGTGAGGGGCTGGGGACACCATAGTTGCATGACATGGAGTTGGGAGAGCCTGGGGATACTGTAGGTGCAATATGTGGGGGTGGGAGAGCCTGGGGACACTGTAGTTGCAAGATGCAGTGGTAATAGAGGCTGTGGACACTGTAGTTGTGAAATGTGGTGGTGGGAGAGGCTGTGGACACCATAAATGTGATATGTGGAGGTGGAAGAGCCTAAGAACACCATAAACCAAAGACACAGTGGTGGGAGGGGCTAGGGACACCATAGTTGCAAGATATGGGGGTGGGAGAGCCTGGGGAGAGCCTGGAGACACTGTAAACAAGAGATGCAGTGGTGGGAGGAGCTAGGGACACCGTAGTTGCAAGATATGGGGGTGGGAGAGCCTGGGGAGAGCCTGGAGACACTGTAAACAAGAGATGCAGTGGTGGGAGGAGCTAGGGACACCGTAGTTGCAAGATATGGTGGTGGGAGAGGCTGCAGGACCCCATAATTGTGAGATGCAGGGGTGGGAGAGGCTGCAGGACCCCATAATTGTGAGACATGGGGGTGGGAGAACCTGGGGATGCTGTAAACAAGAGATGCAGTGGTGGGAGGGCTAGGGACACTGTAGTTGTGTGATACAGTGGTGGGAGAGGCTGAGGACACCATGGTTGCAAGACATGGGGGTGGGAGAGTCTGAGGACACCATAAACAAGAGACACAGTGGTGGGAGGGCTGGGGAATCCATAATTGCAAGATGTGGTGGTGGGAGGGGCTAGGCACATTGTTGATGCAAGAGGCAGTGGTGAGTGTCTGGGCACATCATCATAGTGAGAGGTAATGGTGGAAGGGCTGGAGAGGGTAGCCTGCATATGCTGTTGATGCAAGAAGTGGTGGTGGAGCTGGACATTGGGTACATGTCATCATCATTGCAAGAGCCAGGGGTGAAGGTGGCAGGTGTTTTTGTCACTAGTGCTGTAGATGAGGAAGGCAGGTGAGTTCAGATGGGGTGTAATCACACACCTACTTCCCCATCTCCTTTTTCTTGCAGCCATTCCTACCCACTTCCCACATCCCATCACCTGTGCGATCCCCAGCTGATTGTACTTGCTGAGGGCTCAGTTTGAGACCAAGAAAGGCATTGAAGGTGGCAGTGACCATCTTCATGTGTCATTGTTGACTGCACCAAAGATGGTAGCAAAGAGGAGGTGAGTGGCAGGGGGCATGGAGGTGGTGGGAGTTGTAAAGGAGGTGTGGGAACAGCTCAGCAAGTCACATCAATAAACAAACTGTCACCAACACACCACATGCCTCAGTTGTGTGACAGGCCAAGAGCAATGGTATTAATTAATTGATGTGAACAATTTGACAATGGCTCTATGGATCAGTGGCTATGAGCATTGCTGTTGTGTTGCTTAGTCATTACTAATGCACTGTGGGTTCAATTCCTGCTTGTGGTACTTAATTATTTTTAAAGATATATATTAAGAACAAGTAGTGTATATAACATTAGAGTATATGGAATGTCCAGAAGGAATCCTTGGAATCATTCCCACTCCATTCCATAATTGTTGTAATAATCAGAGAGCAAATGAAATGAATAGAAATTATTATAACAAAATTAATTGATATATTCCACCTGGAATCCACCTGGAATCCATGGAATTTAGGGGGAATCTTTGTGGAAACATGGGGGGTGGTAAAGACCTCCCCAGGCTGGCTGCCTTGCAAGTCTAGACCATCCTTACAGTGAATTATAAGGCTTATCTGTATCTGTTGAAAAAAAAAATCCAGATCTGTAGATATAACAATAAAATAATAATAAATGAAATATAAATGGAATATAAATGAATGTAATCAATTTAATTCAAAACAAGTAAAATGAAAGCAAGGATATCAATTTCTATGACACTATCTACTTCAAATCTACTTGCTATCTATATACTGGCTATCTGTATCTACTTATATACCACCCTTGAAATTCCATCCAGCTATTACCCACCTCAATTTATCCTGTTATCTTTAAGTTGTGAGTGTGTTTCACTCATGTAACAAATATTATTACAATTTTACTCACCCCTGATCCTTTTACCTCTACTTAAAGCCCTCCAACTCCCTTCTCCATCTCTGCCAAAACCTGTGAGTGAAAAATGTGTCCTTTTATACATATTTTATGAGGTCCTTATTCATCATTCTCAGATCATATAGCTTCAGTTCATGTAGTCTAGACCAGCCTTGCCAAAGTTCAAGGGCTTTACACTCCCCCACCAATCCAGTCGTAATTGAGGCAGACTCTGGGTGGAATCCAGGACATATAAAGCCACTGTAAATTCCTCTGCCAGTCCCTGTTGAGTCCAGGTGTAGTCCAGGTCCAGTCTCATTAATGCTACATATAATGCTGGACTACACCTGGACTACATCTGGACTACCACCTGGATTCAGGATGGAGAGTCTGGTGGAATCTGGTGGAATGGTATCAATTCAACCTGTCTATTATGTATTAGATATATCTATTAATAAAAATAATGCATTCTGCAACAGCAGAACCAACAATTGTCCACTGATTACAATCTTATCAGGGCACTGAAAACCAGTAGATTATGAACATTTTTTCTGCTTATTCCCATAACATTGTACAACCACCACTGCATGTCACTGCTCCCAGTCACTACTCCCATCAATTTCTCCTATTTTCCTCAATGCTGCCCTCACTGTGCAAGCTCAATCTTCTTCCTTCCATCAACTATCTCCTGTGCTATTTCTGCATCACAATATCCACTTCACTCCCATGCACCTCTTGTTTTTGTCACCCCCACTGTGTCTCACATTGTTTTCATGTTCCAGCTAAGTTTTTTTCACATTCATGCTATCAACTTTTCTCACTGACATGTCGTTGCAGCTGCACACTCTATCCTCACTGGCAGTAACCTTGTCAAAACCATCCAACTCTACCACCTGCCCCTTCATCAATGGCAGTCACTAAACCCAGCTTAACCTATGCTCAGTGGGCCCAAAGTGCCTCATGTTCTTCTAGATTCAGCTCCTCATCTGCATTGACCAACAATACCCCTTAACATAAGTCTCTTCTTGCATCCAAAGAAATAAATATGCTAATTACCATTAATTTTACCCCACTAGACCAATAGCTCAATCCATTGTGCCAGTCAACAATGACTCCATCACCATGAGTGCCATTCAAATGTGCCAAAGGAAGAGGAAGGGGGAAATAGGAGCAGGTGAAATGGGAATAGAATGATAGGAGGATAAGGAAAAAATGGTGCATTGCTTTCTGTTGAGCTCTATCAAACTAACATAGCATATTCACCATTTCCAGATGGCTTGTTCAAGCATGCAAAGAATGGTTACAGGGAGATTTGTATCCTCACCACCACCACCTCTCACCACTGCCTGCAATTGTGCCATCTCATTACCACTACCATCTACAATTACTGCTGTCTCACCACCACCTCAAGTCACTGCTTGTCATCACCACCATCATCTCCTTCCACTGTTGCCACTCCACCACCTTTTTTCTGCCTCTTACCATTGCCATTGCCACAATCTCACCACTGTGATCACCACAATCTCACCATCACCACCTGTGATTGTGTCAATCTCACCATCACCACCTGCAATTGTGTCAATCCCTCCACCACCACCTGCAATTGTGTCAATCTCTCCACCACTGCCTGTGATTTGTGTCAATCTCATCACCACCACCTGTGATTTGTGTCAATCTCATCACCACCACCTGTGATTGCATCAATCTCACCACCATTGCCTGCAATTTGTGTCAATCTCACCACTACCATCTGCAATTTGTGTCAATCTCATCACCACCACCTGCAATTTGCATCAATCTCATCACCACCACCTGCAATTTGTGTCAATCTCACCACTGCCCCCT
>ML213606.1:593834-644329 GCA_004379715.1 Crucibulum laeve | reverse complement strand
ATTCTGATCCAATAACAGCAAGTGAGTGGCTTTTTCTGAACTTCAATGTGGAATAAGTGACATTCTGATCTAATGACAGCAAGTTAGGGACCAGTGTGGATGGACCCAGTTAGATCCATGTGTTTCCCATGGATAAGCACAGATATGGATGACATCTGGGTGTAATCCACAGATATCCATTCACATCTGTGGTATCTGTAGTTACAGTTATAAGAAGCAATGTATATATTATGAAAAGGGATGGAATTTGTCATATATACAGGGTATTTACAAGGTGAAATATGTATTTATTGGCTTGTAAATAATATTTCAATGATTTTCGATGAATTTAGAAAAATTAAGCACAAAAGGTCAGTTTGACAGCATAAAAGTACAATTTCAGAGTGGTAAGATATCATTCAAGACAAAAACAAAACAAAACAGTCTTTTTCACCATCCATGAAGCCTTGAATAAGGGTTTTGACTGCATCAAAGCCTGGATAAAGAGGTGTTTTAGCCCAGGAGCCTACAGCAATCTGTGCCTTGAAGGTCTGAGAGTTCATTTGGTGTTGTAGATGATTGATATCAAGTTTTCAAGTAGAAAAAGCATGTTCAGCATCTACAGATGATGCTAGAAATGAATTATTCAGCTAAAGAAGAATATCTGAAGAAGCAAATGACTATTTACCTGGTGCTGAACAGAAATCAGAGCCCATCTTTGCAAGCATCAGTGTTGAACTTGTGGCACTATGCCAGTATTTCATATAACCACCAAAATTAGCTATTAATTCAGTCTTCACAGGTGGTTCCAGAAGATAGGTTTCTATATTATCTGGCTCCAGTACTTCTGATTGAACTGGTGCATACTTTGATACATGCTAATATTTATGGCTTATATTGAGATATTATGTTTATAGTATAGCATATATAATATACCTTCTTAGAAGCATTGACTGTCCAAGCTGGTCTTTGATCTTTATCTGAAGAGTTATAGCTTTCTTTCCAGTGCTTGACTACTACATCACATACTTGTTGGATCTCTTCAGGAGTGCATTTATGATCAGAAAACCATTGCAGCTTTCAATCAGGGCACATAACTAAATAAATACAGCCAAATCAGAGGCCATGGATATCATATGGAAAAGAATTAAAACTTACCAATGGCAATTTAATATAATTCACATTCATTTGTAAGAACTGAATACTTATCCAGCAATAACAATGCTGCTTGAGCAGCAACATGAACAACATTTGGAGCATCTGCATCTTCTCAAGCACCCTCCAAAGCTACTTCAAGCACTTCAAGCATTGGTAGAGCCTCAACCATTAGTGGGACTTCTGCCTGAGAAAACAAATATGTTAGATTCTGGAATAACTAATGCAAGGTACTTAATATAATTACATATAGCCATTTGTTTTGCTTATCAAAAGCACCTCTCCAACAGTACCAGCTAACAACCATTGTTCTTCTGTAAGCTCATAGCTTCACAATTTATTTGCTGGGGGACCTGTAAGCTGTTTCACAATTGCTCAAAAATATATATGAGACTGTAAACAAACAAGATCTGAGTTCCATCTTGTAGGAACACATTCAATCTAGTGTTTGCTTTGGATCATCATAATGCTCTAGATGTTCAGAGACCAACTTATCAAATTTTTCCTTTAAGGTTGGAGAGGAAATAATGTAAGGGCCATTGCTTCTTCCTCTGAGTCAATAACAATATTTCTCTCCCCCATAATGACAATTGCTTGTGCCTGTAAAGTCTTGACAACAGCTCAGTCATGAATTAATCTCCCATCATTCCCTTCCTCAGCTTCAGATGCCTCTGTTGCCTCAGTTTCCAATTGAACAGCTTCATCAGCATCAATATCCATTTCTTCAGAGCCTTCTTCCACTATAATTTCCTCCTCAACATGTACATTTGCTCCACCTCGTTGTTGCTGGGTATTGTGGTGGGCACCATGTGCAACTACAACAGATTTCTTGGACTTTGGTTGTCAAAAGAAAAATGAAATGAATATCTGAAGGTCAAATTATTCATATTAAAAGGAATTATATTAAGATATTAGGTGATTATTCACCTTTGCAATTAGATTTAAAATATGGGCAAAACATTGGCCACAAGATGATATTCCCCGAAATTTTGGAATCAGATTAGGTAGGAACCATGCAAGTGTATCACAATTTGAAGCATTATCCATACATATTGCATGAATCTATATATATAGTTTAATGTATAATATTATAATACAATTATGAGCACATACAAGGTCTTTAAGCCCAAAGTGTGATAAGCAATTAGCAACCATAGTAGCCAAATATTGACCATCATGTTTTTGGCAAAGTCTAAGTGAAATCTTTTAGTTATATATATATGAAAAGAATGTAAATTGAATATACTTGATAAATTCAAGTACACATCTATGAATTTGCCCATTTGTATACCAAACAATAACAATACCAAGATATGAGGCAATAATTGGAGCTGTCCAGCCATCCAAAACAAGATGAATAGCAGAATTCAATCCCTAAAAATAATTTAGTATCATTTCAAATGTAAAACCAGCACATACCATAAAGTAATTGCAAACATAATCTGACAACTTCACATATAGATGGTTGATATCAGTGCTAATAGTTGTCAGATGGGGTAAAGTAGTGCCAGGATGTAACATTTCCACTTCAGACCTATAATCCTCATCCAAAACTGCATTGAAAGGATGGTGACTTTAGCACACCAAAGAGCAATTAATGCACAATGAGCTGCATCTGAATAAGGGATAGTTGGAGGAGTGGGCTTTGAGGATGCTGATTTTAGAATCTGTTGAGTTCCATGAAGTTCATTGCATTGCTGAGCTGTAGCTTGAAGGTTACTGGTGCCTTCTGATGTATTTAAACGAGCTTGATACTGGATTTTATGTGTTTCAGAATCAAATTTACATTAAAAGCAAATTTGATAATCCAAGCAGCTGAAAGGCCTTCATGAATAAGGGAAATATCATAGTGGTCATAGACTGGAGACCTCCATATAGACTTAGATGCTTCTACAGTGGAATTTTATTAAAATGAATTGATTCTAAATTTAATGCTATTAATTACCAATAATTTCATCATCAGACATATCCCAGACTTGTGTATCAGTCATTTTTGTAATATTGACAGCAGCTTTTTGTTGATGATGCTTAATTGGAGATACCAGCACAGGTGGACCTTGCAGAATGGCATTTTCACTCAAAAATATAGGAAAGATAGGGCTAGGTGTACATGGTGGTGGAGTGGGAGCTTAATCTGAAGCATCCAGTACAATAGACTCACTAGAACTTGCTGGTGAAGCAATATCAGCCCTAGCCTGAGCTATTTGCCTGCCTCTAGCTGCATGTCATCCCCCTCAAGCAGCTTGTGGTGGCGTTGTGGTGGTAATGATTAAGTATGGGAGGCATAACAGCTCTTCTAACTGTTATTTGACAAACAGCACCACTATTGTGCAGATTGCATGTCAAAATCTAATTTTAGCACAGATGTCACCTGGTTATCTGCAGATGACAGCTTATTTCATCTGGGTGGATCTGTATCTGTACAGATTGGTCATATGGGTACTTTCATCTGTTTAGTGCTCATCCACACTAGTCCCTACAGCAAGTGAGTGGCTTTTTCTGAACTTCTTCAGTATGGAATAAGTGACATTCTGATCTAATGACAGCAAGTGAGTGGCATTTTTCTGAACCTCAATATGGAATAAGTGACATTCTAATCTAATGACAGCAAGTGAGTGGCATTTTTCTGAACCTCAATATGGAATAAGTGACATTCTAATCCAATGACAGCAGGTGAGTGGCTTTTCTGAATGTCAATATGGAATAAGTGACATTATGATCCAATGACAGATTGTGAGTGGCTTTTCTGAACCTCAATATGGAATAAGTGACACTCTCATCCAATGACAGCAAGTGAGTGGCTTTTCTGAACCTCAATATGAAATAAGTGACATTTTGATCCAATAACAGGATGTGAGTGGCTTTTCTGAACCTCAACACAGAATATGTGACATTTTGATCAATGATAGTGGGTGGATGATATATCTAAATCTTCAAAATCAATTAGTAATGAGCTATTTTTTCTTAATCTGAGTTGGTGAGCCACTTTCTTTTTTTATTAATTAGTGACACATAGTAACATATAAATGTAGATTGTGAGTATAAATCATATGTATAAAGAATTATCTCATATATTCATTACACAATAATATTATAGAAGGTATGTGTATTGTATAATACCTTCAAGGTGTTAGATATGAATATCTACTTATGTCCATATATTAGCAAGTATGTATTGTGCATTCATTCTTGATTATTTACACAATTTATTATCACACTTAGTGGGTAAGTACCCTATATTTTCCATTATGTTCTATTATTGAAAATTCTATTTCTTTCAGTCTGTAAGTATACTCTTTTCAACATTCCCAGAAAGGAAGATCATTGCATTGTTTCATGTTTTCATAGGAGGTAAATTTGTGTTTTATTCATTTGCCATGCTTAATTTTGTTTTTTCAGGTACAAATTTAACTTGGCTTTGATTTAATACAATATTTATATATTTTTCTAAGATAGTAAGTCTACTTAATCATTTTTCTTCTTCTGTGCATAATACATTTATCCTTGGTTTAGCAAGCACAAAGGGATAAGATAATGCAAGAAAGGCCTATGACAATTGTCAACAGTTCAAACACACTATCCACTATTGAAGATATAAATAGTATGTTATTTCTGGCATATCAACTAGAATAGGACACTGACAGGATTCTATCCAACTTAAAAAACTTGACTACTGCAGAAGATTGGGACCTGGATGCATAAACAATTCCAAAATTCTATTCATAAAATAATTGGTATGTGGGTGATTCATGAATATAATTCATATTATGACCTCAATAGCATATCATGAAATTTCTCAGTATGATTTTATTCATAGAGCCATCAGTTGCTTTAAAATAAATTCCACTGGGAAATAGAGAGAAATGGGACAAAAAATAGGAGAAAGTGATTGTTTTAATCATTAAGCCATTTGTACCACTATTCATCTGCTGTTTTGACCCATAATTTCATGATTGGATAGGCATAGCTCCCATATATTCATTTATTTCTTCTGCACAAATGAGTCTGCAAAATAAGTGAATTATCTGTTAAGACAATATCCAACAGGATAAGGATCGAGTTTGTAACTTTGGATTGAGACTCAGCTTCAGTTTATATGCTGTGCCCTTTAATACAAGGTGCATGTTGTATTTAATCAAGGGCACAACTCAGCAAAGGCTGTGTCAGTAATTAATATTAGGAGTTGTCACATTTGGGTGGAATCAAAGTGTGTTTAGAGTTTGTTAAATGTTCAAAGCACTACTGTGCATATCACTGTAGTATAAATATGCACTAGTTTTGTTGAAATAGACAGGTGGTTCTGGCTGACAGGTAAAGCTGTAACATATATAGCACAAGAGCTTGGTGAGGAGCAAAGGATCTCACTGCAGTTATATGCCTATTTATAGCACAAATCTCTCTTGGGCCTAGACTGTATGGCACCCTGACTAGGACCCTGAATAACATGACCAACACCCACTGCCCTCAAGGCCCTGCACACAAATTTATTCACAAAATCTTGCATTGTGCCCATGTCAAAAAAGTTTAAATGGCCCAAGAATTTTTTTTTGACAGATGAAAAATGTAAGATTTTACAGATAATTTTTGCATTAGTCAATATCCTATCAAAAATGGGTCATTTTGCACATGTTAAAATCAAATTAATACTCAAAATTTTCATTAAATCTTGCATTATACAGAATCTATTCTAAAAATTAGAAAATTCCTAGTGTGCAACATCCAATCAAAACTTTACATATTGTTTGAATTTTGCAATATGTAAAACAACACATTTTAATTTAACTTTTGTATAACATACAATCAGTTGTGAAATTTAAACAAGGTGCATATAATTTTGCTGTCACAACCTGAAACCTTCTTCCACACATTTCACACACTTTCCACATATTTCCATTTCTAACAACAACAACTTCCTTTCTTGTAGATTGTTTCCTGTTATTGTTTCTATGACATTTATTTTTAGTTCTGACAATTACTCATTATCACATGATCCTTTCTTCCACATTCTTCCACACATTATTCCACCTCCTTATTATGTCTTACTTTGACATTGTGTCTTATATCTCACATCTTGTTTCCAATCCCCATCTATATGGACAGTTAGTTTAGTTAGTATAAATACTTCAGTTTGTACTACTATGAACCTCAGTTTGAAAATCAAAGCATATATGATCATATCACATACATTCCTACACTTGACTTATTGCACACTTCTTCCACCTTTATTCACCCTTGTAATCTTAGGCCTTGTGCCTTTGCTACAATTCTGATTCTACATTATGACATGACCCTACCAATTTTCCCTTCTACTCCTTTGTTCCTATCCTCTCCATATGTTCCAGCATCACATTGAGCCTCATCCACACTTACTGACCCCACTAAAGCCAGCCAGCCAGATGATTCCAGCCCTGCACTGATACTCTCTACTATGATGAATTACCAAGCCCTGTTCACACAGATCACCACCAATAACCCCCACTATCATCCATACTCTGCAACTACAGCCCATATGGGTCATGTTACGTCCATGCCTCGGCAACCACAACTCCGCACGTTATCCAGCAACTCCACACATCTCACATATGACTCTGCACTCCTTGACTTTGTTCACCACATGTCCCTCGCAGACTCCTATTTAGATCTCGATTATCTATTATCTATTTCCTTTTATCTTTCGATTTATATCTATTTCCTTTTAGTTTTATTTAGTGACTCTGTCCCATCCTCCTACATGTTTCATATCTCGTACCTGGTACTCCGTGTTACTCGTTTCTACTCCGTAATACTCGTCTCCAGACTTCTAGTATTTAAACCTAATTACTTCACTATGTAACCTCAGTTCAAATATCAACTTAGTCTGCCAAACTACTCCGCCTTAAGCTACTACCAATTCCGCACTCCTCTGTAGAACTCCTGCAGGGAGTTCCCCTTTGTCGTTCAGAACTCCACCTTGGGTTCTGTCTTAGTTCACTCTTGTCCTTCAGAAATCCAGGGACTGCTAGTGGAAAGGGGCGCAGCACATAAGCTGAAGCCAAAGTCCCTAACTTGCCTCAAGGCAATCCGTCTCCGCACTCTGCCCTTGCTATCCGACATCTCCACCCCTAAGTCAGCCTTTCTCTGGCACAGCACTTAACAGGTCACCAACATCATTCCAGATGTGACCACACACCCTAGCCAAGGGTATTATGCATGACCTTAGAATTACCCACACAAGTTACTGGTGTACACATAACCAGCAAGTGCTTGCTGAGTCATTTGTATCATTAACTACCACATGCCTTCCATATGTTACCATCCCATTAGATACCAAGTGACTGACTTATTCCCCTTCAAATCCCTAGACAGTAGCTAGCCATAGCCCTATAAAATCCTCATACATCCATAGATGCTAATTACACTTATATTTTCTCTTTTGATCTTTGGTTGAATACTATATATCTTATCTCAGTATCTTATCTCAGTATCTTCTACATACTGGATTTGATCCTATCCAATTATATCAGTCTTAAACCATCTATATTGGCTTGGATCTCTCCCATCTCCCCAGCCTATATCAGTCTATATTGTCCCCAGTCACCTTTTAGCTGTTGAGCCTTGCTCCAGCCAAATTGCTTGTTCCCAATTGATCCATCTACAATCTCACTCCTGGTAACTTGCTCATAGCCATCAAGCCTCTGCTCCAGCTGTTGAACCTGATGCTCTCATTCTTGAATCACCCTCTGTGCCTGCAAGGTATTGTGTTACCCTCAGCAACTTGCTGCACATTCAATTCTCACCCAGTGGCCCTTGAATCAGATTTAGTAATCATATACATATTCTATCTATGCTAAGTACAGGTTTTGGACTGGGTCTAACATGTTATCTGACCACTCAATAAATCCAGGACACCTGAATAGATTGCAAAGGGCACAGCACATAAGCTGAAGCCAAGTCCATCCAATCTTTTTCCTTTACCCCTTCCAGCATTCTCCTGCACATCTCTAGTCTGTCCCACTCCATAACATTTGCAAACCATTTTGCAATGTGCAAAATAGTCATCAGCCCACAGTGACTGAAATCTGTTATAGACACACTAAAAAATGACATCACAATGTCTTCAAGATCCAACTACAGACATTAATGGAGAGTAAAAAGTCACCAGTGGCACAGCAAGCAATTGAAACTCTGGTCCAGGACTAGTGAAAAAGTCACAAGAAAGAAAGAAAAATAAATTACCACATTCTTGAATATGTACAATGTACTACCACTAAATTACACACCAAAGTGAACTTTTTGTTTCATCTTATTTAAACATTGATTTTTGTAAATATACTTATATATTTGTATAGTACCACCTCTTAAGAGTGTATATATGTGTTTTTGTGGTGAAATTCCCAACAGATGACAATAATTTACTGACAAAAAAATGGGATGTTGATTGAGACAGAAATTGATGACATTACACAGTGTGACACCTTATGACACATTTGTCTCCCAGTCAATGAAGCAGGGTATCAATATCTCTGATATCATAGTGTGACAGCTGAGAACCACTGAGAACCACTGAGAACCACTGATTCTAATATCCCACAGGATGTCTTTATCACACATCAACAACATGTGTATCATGCTTGCCAGAATGTGTCAATTGATATGATTTCCACAGGATATTGAACTGAAGCAGTATCTGGATTGGATCCAGGCAGTTGTTTAAGCTAATTTGGAATTATTGTGATGCAATTACATGAGGAACTAAGATCCAAAGTCAACAGGCTGCTAGAGTGGTCCATTTGGCCATTGCAGCTGGTCTCCTGCACTCAATTCTTACTTATTTGCCTCCAAACTTTATTGATATGTAGATACTGTATATACTGATTAATATACAAAATTTGACAGCTGTTGGACAAGAACTGAGTGAGAAAATGTGTGGTGTGTAATGTTATGGTAGTGTGTAATTTAGTGATAGTACACTGTATTAATAATTATTCACAAATTATATTATGATAGAGACATTTTGAGCTCCATTTGAGAGAGTTGACATCTAACTGTTGTGAGCTCCTGGTTTAGTTGCATTTTGATTTCAAACCTCATTCAAATACTTGAAGATTCAGCCCAGAGAAATTTGATGATCAGTTCTTTCACACATAGTAGCATCCCAAAATGATGCTTCATGTATGGTGTGTGTATCTTGCCAGAAGCAAACTAATATTAAGCTTGTAGCTGTAAAAAATGTGTCAATTGTACTTGGGGCTATGGGCCATTGCAAGCACAGCAGTACAAGTCTTTTTCACTGTGTCAAATTAAAATATCTGAGAGTATATGGGATAGATGCAAAGGATTGAATAAACATGCTCTATAGTAGAACTTAGACTGTGACCAAGTGAAGCTTGCTGGCTCATACATATCTAGATAATTGAGGTATACTATTCTCCACTGCTATGAAAGCTATGGTTTACACATGTTTGCTTATGGTTACAGTTAAGTACTTGAAATGTTGAGTTGATACTCACATCCCATAGTGAATGAGTGCTGAGCATGCTTGCAATTGGCTTCACAAAACCACAACACACATCAACATGAAAAGAGGACCACTAGCAGATTTAGATCTTGATGGTGTGATGGTTTGCACTGCCATAAAGAGTGGCAGTCATTGGACATGGGAAGAGAGGTAGGAGGTCCAAGGGAGATTCATAGGGAACCAAAGAATCAAATACATGAGAGAAGATGCTCACCAATAAAATCAACCCTCCCTGGATGCAATAGCCTCTCTCTCTCCTTATCTGACACTCTATTTAGCAAGGTGCTCAGCAAAGGCACAATGCTCATCAGCCACCAATGGACAGACATGCTGTCTTGGGTGCAAGGGCAGTAGGCACTGTAATGTGGATGCTGACATGGTAAAGATGGGTACTTTGGAAAGAGTAGTTAACATGTTGGATGGCTTTTGTGAGGAGGGGCACACTGTGTTTTAGTCCTGTATGCATAGAAATGAGTACACAAGAAAAGAATTAAACAAAGACAAAAAAAGAAAGAAATCAGGATAATGATTTTGAGATGCCAAGGTGGCAGTGCATGCTGCTAATGTACAACTTTTGCTCACTTTTGATGGCAACAAATTGCTCTACTAAAACTCCCTGAAAGAACAATTATTATTACATAAGCCTCATAAAATGCTGAATGAAACATAATCACATACTAAGGATATTTGTTAATAATAAGACAAGGATCACAACAACTAATACTATTTATACAATTAAAACAGAAATAGATGGATGTGGACAATAACATAAGTGATATGCCAATGATAATGATGTTAATTTGTTCTAGGTCAGTATGATGAGTTGTTGGAGGAGTATGTGTTACAATGGTGATACAATTAAGAATTGAAGAGCAAGGGGAAATGGTTATGAGATGCAAGATAATAAGAGATGGGATAATAGGGCTTGGGGAGAGAAGAGTACATGTACTTGTCCAGACATTCAATTCGTCCACGAGAATACACCCTGGTTGAGCGTTGCGATACGCTTGACGTCAAGTGGAGTACAGTGATGGAGTGTTTTGGAAATGAGTCTTATTTCCCGTTTGCTGGTAATTTCGGTCACTAATTCGGATGTTTTCCTCCTTCGCGGGTGCACGAAGGGATGTGCGTAGTTGATTGCATGTGTCTGTAGTTGCGTGGCGTTGTCTGTTCTTCTTTCTTGTCCGGGCCGGCGCGGCCTCGCTCTATCTTCCAGGTGGGCGATGGCAATTCATGAGGACGACTAGGCTTAACACTCGTCGTACATTGCCATTCTCTGGAATTGGGTTTGCGGTTTTGAGGTTCCGGTCCTTTTCCCGCTTCTCAATTCTCCTTTTCCCTTCCATCACATTAGAGGAGTCCGCTCCTCTCCTTCCCCCTAAATGACTCTCCCACTGGGCTAGGGAGGGGCGTGTTAATGCCCATATCTGTATTTGGGTCTATGTCTGGCAACTGAATACCAAGCCCAGGAGGTACGGCAGGCGCATACGCCTCCGAGTGTGCTATGGAGTCGTTAGAAGTGGTTGCCACGAACTGGGTGGAGGATGGCAAGGGAGTATGTAGGGCGGATTCGTCCATATCCGGGAACGAGTTCGAAGTCCCGGGAGACAGTGGCTCAGGAGTACTAGGCCACCCGCGGGGGGATGACGAAGTGAGTGTGATGGTGTCATCGTCGTCGGAGTCTGAGTCATACAGCCCGAGTTCTTCTACAAGCTCGTCTTGCTCATGGGTGGATACCACAGGTTCGGAGGATGTTGGGGGGGATGAGATGGTGGTATACGAGGTAGATGCCGGGGGCGCAGCAGCCATAACAGCGTATGAGGACGAAGGGGGTGGGAAACTCCTATGAAACGACTCCTCTGTTCTTGCCCTAACCACCAGTGGGGCCTGACGCTCCACGTCTGTGTCCGTGACTGATAACAACGACACGGGAACCCGCGCAGGTGTAGGACTCCTCCCACGTCGTATCGTTCTCTCATCCACACCCGCCAGCTCGATGTGTTCCGTCTCAGACTCGTTATCACTGGATTGACGGTGATGTTTGTGATGATGACGACGCTGCTTATGATGATGCGACCGTGGTTGCGACCGCGACTGGGCGCTCTGTGCGTGCAAGCTTGCGGGGGCGGGCGTGGCTGAGCCCAAGTGAGATCCCGTGTCTGTGGCACACCCTGAACCAGCGCCCCTTCGACTCGAGCTCGGTGGTGAAAGATAAGAAGAGCTAGGCGAGGAGTACGTGATGAAGCTGGGTGCCACTCGGATCGTGGACGTCGCGTCCTCCTTCAGCTGGGAGAGTTGTGGTGCTGAAACCACACGCGGTAGAGCTGGTGCCGACACACCAAGAGACGCATCGCCGCTCGAAGGACTCGGTAACGGCGGGGCCACACCAAACACACCTTGCACACTCGACTGGCGATGCGTCCCATCCCGACGCTGCACCTTCTCCACGAGTTTCTGCGCATACGACTGTGGCTGTCCTACCATCTGCTGATATGGATAGTTCACCAGCTGCGGTTGCGAGAACGAATGCACGACCCTTGGTCGCTGTACCGTTCCTGAGGAAGAGGAAGCACAGATAGTGTCCTCTATAGAGAAGGACGCGAGTTCTGAGTTGGTGAGGACGGCGAATGTCGCACTTGTCCCTGGTGCGGAGGATTGGACCTGCTGGAGATGTTGTGCGAGCTGGGGTGGGTGGATAGGTGATCTTGGTGCGCGCGTGGCGTATGGCTGCGAGTGTATTCAGAATATGTATTCGGTATGAAAGTAAAGCAACGCACCTGGGACTTGCTCAAGGTCTGGAGTATCCACCGTAGTCCATCGAGGTCTCAGAATTCAGCTTTGACAGATGTGAATGAGGGCAGCAGGATCTGCCGCTGCTCCTGTGGAACAAAAACAAATGAATATTTGTTAGCGGTGCTTCACACAATGAAATAGCACAGGTAGCTCTGAAGCCACGCTTCAAATCACTCGCAGAACTTCGAGCAGTTGAAATAAAAGCGGATCAGCCACTCACCTCGGTCATCTTAATTGCCTCCGCCTCCTCCATCCTCTGCTCCTTCTCGATATCAAGTAGGCGCTGGCGGCGCTGCTCTGCTCTCGTCATCTGCTGCTGCTGGTTCTCTGCCTGGTGTTGGGCCTGTGCAGCAATCATTTCTGTTAGTCGTTATCTTTCGTGGTTGAAATTGTTGAATGAATGTTGGAATCGATTCTGGTTCTCCCTGTGGGTTAAGTGTGTAGCTGGTTCGTGATGGGTCGTGTTGATTTCTTATGTATTAGAGTAGATTGTAAGCGTAGTGAAAGCGATGGAGGCACTTGAGAGAGATATATAGCGTAAGATGCGAGTAGTCGTTACAAGAAATTCTGTCAAGTTGTGATGGTAATGATGACGGTGGCAAGGGTTATTCGTGGGGCAGAAACTTAATAGAACTTTTTGGTGGCAGTGCTGATGATTAGTCAGCATACTTCAATGGCGCTCAGGTGTAGTGTGGGCTTAGGACTGGGAAAAACTGAGAAAGTTGGGACGAAGGCACAAAGCAAGTAGTATAGAGGGGTTATACACAAAAAAGCTGAACTGGACTCCCTTATATGGATCTCAGAGTCGTTAAGAACCCAAGTACTTACCCTCCCAATACCTTCCGACGCTAAGCTGTGACACAAAGCGTCATAACTGTGATGGAAGCACGTGGTCGCCACTCTCTAAATTGCCTACGTTGTTTCAACTCAACAACTGTTGGAAGGCGTTTTCTTTCGCGAAGGAGGATTAAATGCAAGAAATAAGATGTTCCTCTAATTGAATAGGTCAGATGTGAGTCCGTAACTGGCAGCTATAGGCGTCGACAAATCTATGCCTGAGTGTTCTAGCCTGCCCATCGAAGCTTGCATCGAAGAGAAGGCCTTCTAGCTGAAGTGTTTCTACTTTTGGGTGAGATAGATATGCTAGTTCCTCTTTCTCTACGAGTTCGTTTACCCAATGGTGACGGCACAACGCATAGGTAGTTTTCAAGTATAAGACCTTCTTGTAGTAAATAGAGTAAAATCACAGACTCTATACGCCGTTTCCATTTCATGATAGCCGGCTTACCGAGTTGAATAAATATCCGACAAGAATTTCGGAGAATTGAACCGGATATGATTGCTCAATTGGACTAGTAGTATAGCTACTCGATGTCTACCCAACTACAACCAATTGCTTGATATAAGCTGAGTATTATCTTGAGGATGTTGCTCCCAAGACATTCCCCAATATTACCGTAGTTGGGCAAATTATCCGTGATTAAAGGAAAGTCGTTAATCCGTGGGCTGCTCCTTCTCGATATCTTCATAGGCCTAGGATATCACAAGTATCACATTTTCAGTCACCCCCTCTTCGATGAACTTCTCTGCAGCAGTAGTATTTGAGCTTCGTTAAGCAGAAATAATTATGCTACTTGCTTTCCAGAGTCCAGACGTTGAAATCAGGCATTTAGATATACCTGTCAGGAATCTGCTCCATAATTTTCTCCTTCGAGTTTTGTATGAGATGATCGCTCCGAGTACGAAACTGAAAAAATAGCTATTGATACATTCCGTACATAAACACACACGATAGTAGATTGTGATAGTTGGGTTGAGATGTTGAGAGTTGTGTAAGAGTTGCGAAGAGGGTCCATGACTCATGAATAAGGAAGTTGCAACTTGTTACCAAGTGTTGTTAAATCCCTCCAAAACAAAAAACAGGCCGTGCAACAACCAAAAGCGTAGGGTACATATATTTTTGAGAGTATCCTCGAGTAATAGCCAAATAATAGTATGTATACACTTGCGAGTCATCTGTACTACGTCTCAAGAAGCATTTCGTGTATTATTTTAATAATTCTTCGAGATTGAAATGCAGCTTTGCAGTATTTTACAAAGGACTGACATGCAAGTAAAGATTTGCTTTCCCATCGGCATCCATTGGGACAAGCGTAATAGCACAACCTGGTTGGACATCACTGCCCGCCAGGAGTGAGAATATGAAATTTCTTACTAGATGGCTGAGGATGATTTGCGTTTCGAGTATTCTGCGGTCAAGATGTGAGCTTTATTAACATTCATAGAGCGATGCCAGAATATACTTACGCAAATCTCCACCTACATACATTGAAGGCCGTAAGCGACTTCCTAGTACAATGTATCATTAATGTTTTTGGCTTACCCAATGCATACACGTGGACCAGAGAAAAAAGAAAGTCTTTAAAATAAAATAGTCAATAAAGAAAAGGAGCAAGAAAAAAAAGCTACGTACAAATTGGAGTACGGCCCCAGAGACGTGCTTTTAGATACTTCCTCATCACGAAGCCACCTCGAAGGCTTGAATTCGTGAGCATCCGGACCCCATATCGAAGTTAACCTAATAATAATATTCACACTGAACATCAATTTCTGAAAGAATACACTTGCCTGTGAAAGGTTGATATTGCGACCGTGACATATGTTCCTTTCTTTACTCGCAAACTGGTTAAAACCTTTCCTGCGGTGATAATGGGTTCTGATAACGGAACAATAGCGTCTTGGGTACAGTATCTGTCTGCATGAGGTAGTGGGCTATAGAATCGCAGAACCTCCTATATCAATTTCAGTAAAATATCTCATGCACTGGAGTAATAAGTTGAATTACCTTGATTATAGCATTGAGAAAAGGTAATTGGTCGTAATCCACGGCCCTATCGGAATGGTTTGCAATCCAATGGTTGATTTCTTGCCGTATCGTTTCTTGCCATTGAGGATTCTGAGCTAGAACATACAGGGCCCAAACAAGGCTGTTTGCCTATCAATAACAAGATATACATCAACAATCGGTAATGATATATGGTTTTACGAACTTACTGTCGTTTCCTCACCTGCAACAGTAAGTGTGCCGACTTGGTCTTTAATTTCATCGGCCGACATAGGCGAAGAAGCTTCGGAGTTCTTTTGCACTACAGATGGAATGTCAATTATGTTGGAGGTTGGAGGGGCCAGCAACTTGAAGAATATTCCACTCACCCAAGATACTGAACAGGTCATTGTCCGCCTCGCTTTCCAATTTCAGCGTTTCTAACTTAGATTCAAGAAGTATGTTAGATAAGTGGACATTTGCATGCCGATGATCGACCAATTTTTGAATATCCGATGACGGGAATAGAGTCAATATATTCAGTAATGAATATGGGAATTTGCAAAGAACTGCATCAGCAAGAATGGCTGCCTTCGAAAGAGTTGCTTCAGCTTGCCTACTAACGTGTTTAGCGCAAGACATCGTGTAATATACACAAACACATACACCAAGTTGCGATATGTTCTTGCGTAATTCTCGTTCTCGCGAATGTTGTATCCCATTACTCCTACCAGCAGTGAATACCATGAGATCAAATAACTCAGTGTCTTAGCTCTCACTTACCTTCACCTACAGCTTGGAGTGTTGTGTCGTGCATCGCTCGATACACATCGACAACATCTATAGGCTCTGAGCGCCAACGTTCAATCAACTGCTCAGTATATATGTCACTTATTTGACTGCACGAAAATATCAGCATACACACACCTCCAGAACGGCTTTCTCTAGGATCGGCGCCAAACCTCGGACATTGGTCGCAGAAAACATAGCATTCATAATGCCTCTTATACGATGATGTTGTTCCCCTGGAACGAGAGTGATTGTGGTTACACTTATATAGCCTTTTCGTGCTCACCAGTGACATGAAGAAGACTTCCAGAGCCGAACGCGATTGGATTCAAAAACCGATGGGTAGGGGATTTTCCAAAGGTCGTGAAGTTTGCAAGGATGTACCTTAATGCTACAGGATCCGATACCATCAAACGATTTTCCTAGAACGGAACTACTATTAGATGGGATAAGACTTGGAAATGAGCTGCTAAACTCACTCCAAAACAACCTCGAATGCGATGTACTGGACCGTATTCTGCCAGCCACTTCAATCCATTACTCCCATAAGGTCGATCAAGCAGTAGTTCTGGTAGATTACCTGAAATCAAAGTCAATCGATACTGTCAAACGTCATAACAATCAGTACTCTTCACCATAAAGCCAAGAGGACGAGGGCGGTCCTGGTAAGGAAGCTATATCATCCACCGAGCGACGTCCACACCCATAGCGCAACACTACCGTCAGAGCGCAAACACAGAAACCTGCAATGAGTAGCTGGTCCATGTCGATTACTACCGTCAAGCTGTAGGGTCAGAACAGTGATATAGAAGTCGCTGATTCGAACACAAGTAGCAATCGTTGAACATTTGAGAATTGCACGAGGCGCATAATGCCCGCTGTCATCCTGGGCTTAGAGTTCTGTGGCGCACGCCGATACAAGGTGGTCACAAGGACATGACGGAGATTAAACTATTATATTGAGAGTGCGTGAACCAAATTAGACGGAGATGAAAACGACTACTCCAAGCGGTCAACGCGCAAAGGAAGATAACTTTTACCATCACCATCGACAGGAACCAAAGTAATAGCGTACGCAGGCTGGAGATGAACATCATCAGGAAGAGAGAATGTGAATTTCCTGATGAGCTCGCATAAAACCACCTGCGTCTCGAGGATACTAGAAAAGAAGTACCGAATTAGAAATAAGGTGTGTAATCGATTCAACGATGCTTACGCAAATCTCCACCTGAAGAAGATCAGAGTTAGTACGACGGTAAGGTACCACACCATATTTGGACATACCCAATGCATGTTCGAGGACCACCAAGGAAACATAGCCTACAATAAATAAACGGATTTAACGAAACGAAATTACAGGAGAAGAATAAGCTCCCGCTTA
The DNA here is from genome assembly GCA_004379715.1 of Crucibulum laeve. NCBI lineage: Eukaryota > Fungi > Basidiomycota > Agaricomycetes > Agaricales > Nidulariaceae > Crucibulum > Crucibulum laeve. Next base: position 626,911 of record ML213606.1, on the reverse strand, counting down.
CAGATTAGCATAGGGGCCTAACGACGCCCCTTGCGCAGCTTCGCCCTGCATCCATCTGGACGGTTTAAATTCGTTTGCATCAGCTCCCCAGACGGAAGTTAACCTCTGATAACAGGCAATAGCAATGGTAACGTATCGGCCTTTGTTGAGCTTGACTTCATTCAATACTTTTCCAGTGCTCGTGGTGATTGGCTCAGAGAGAGGGATCACGGTCTCCTCAGCTGAGATACGTTCGGTGTGAGGGACTGTAGAGTAGAACCGTAAGGTCTCCTGGATAGGGAAGTTGTAATTAGCGACAACACCACAGCTAAATGGAAATGCGAACTTTAATGAGAGCATTCAGGAAAGGAAGGCGATCGTAGTCCAAGAAACTATCAGAGTTATCAGCGAAAGCTTGATAAACTTCTTCACGAAGCTGATCCTGCCATTGCGGATTCTGAGAGAGCACGAAGAGGACCCAGACAAGAGTGTTTGCCTGAACGTTATTAGCTGAGAGCCGTTTAGGAACAAACAACGTGTGAATAGACATACCGTTGTATCTTCACCAGCCACCGTGATCGTTCCGAACTGATTCTTGATTTCTTCAAATGTCATCTTCGATGAAGATAATTCTGCATTCTCTCCGACTGTACAGGCAGCTTCATTTACACATACAATTCCGGACGACCTTGAAACGTACCTAGAACACTAAATAGATCCTTTTCAGGTTCTATTCCCAGCCTCAGTGCTTCAGTCTTGGTGTTAAGAAGCCTCGTAGCCAATGCCGATGTCATCTTTCTATGGTCAAGGAAAGGACGCAACTCCGGGGGAGGGAAATTCTTCAAAATGGAGGCTGTCGCTGCAGGCAAACGTGATAAAATGGCATCCCCGAGGATAGTGGCGTTGGAGCGCTTAGCAGCAGAGTTCCTACACCATAAAGTTAGTACGATCGAGCTACGTTTCAGACGATAACATACACAAGATTGGCATAGCTTGCAGCAAAAGCGGTGTCCCCGTGGATGTCGTGTCCCATGATTCCTAGAAAGACTTCAAGCAGTGACCATTAAAGGAGAAATGAAAGTACCTTCGCCGACAGCTTGAAGTGAAGTGTTATGCATAGCTCTATAAACATCAATAACAGAACCAGAGACACTTTCCCAACGCTCTGAAAGCTAATTAAGGTTAAGATTAGTTAGCTTGAGCTGTAAGAGAGGACCCATAGTTACATCTTGCGCTGCCTTCTCGAGAATAGGAGTGAGTGCGCGAACATTGGCAGCTGAGAACATAGGGTTCATGACAGATCGTATACGACTGTGAACTTCGCCTAATCAAAGGTTAAATAAGACGAGTATAAAGATGGCATGCTGAGCGCACCTTTAGCATGAAGCAAACTTCCTTCTCCGAACGCAACAAGATTGATGAGTTGATGAGAGGGTGATTTCACGAAGAGTGTCGGATTAGATAGAATATACCGCAAAGCTGTTGGATCCGAGACCATTAACCGCTCTTGCTAAAGGTCAAACATCAGACGCCATTGGCGTGGCGGATAATTGAAGTGAACTCACCCCAAAACAAGCCTTGAATCGGTGGACCATGCCATACTTGCTCATCCAACCAAATTCGGTCTTTCCAGACGGTAGGCCGAGTACAAACTCGAGAAGATTTCCTATAATGTCAACTTGAGAATGCTCGTCGTGATGACAGAAAGTAGTGATACGGTACCAAAAAGCCATGATTTGGAGGGTGGTCCTGGTATAGATGACACGTCATCTCTTGAAATACTGAGCTTGAAGATGAGGATAACAGTAAAGCATGCCACAAGTAATGTTACGCCAAGGATAATGCCCATAGCCACTGCGGAGTGTTGAACGGCGAAGGAGAAAGACGCTGACGGGCTCTCACACTATAAAATAGGCCTTTTAAAAGGGACGCATTCGGTTCCGGTGTTTAGGCTGCTCCGCAGGCCACTCCTTATTGACTTCGCTTCCGACATCGACAGTTATGATAGACTCCCGGTCCATACTTTGAGAGATACTCAAAATGGTGTCAAATCAAAGGCAGAGAGAGGGAGTGATCAAGACTTGACAAAGTCTGAACGTTCAAGTTGGTTGAGCACATATATAGTTAACACGATTGCGTTGGAGGAACTCGAAAAAAGCAGCGGCAAAAAGCGGGCAAGAACATTGCTGTTCGATCCCGCCACTATTTCGACTCAGGAGAGTTTGTTTGTATCAGTTGGCGCTTGTGTACCAGTGACCGATTTATGGCTGTGGTTGTTGTTTTCTATCTAGCTCTAACCCATGCTTTCTGAATATTCACCTTCGAATGACCGTTAACTATTTAAAAAAACTGCTTTATTTAAACTAGTAGAATTGAAAATTTGCATGCTTAAAATTCGTGCCGGTGAATTTCTACACGCACCAGCCACCTGAATCGACCACAGTGAAACCTCAATCCCCAAACTGTCTCAAGAAGCCTCATTCTCTAAAGGTTACTTACAAAATTTTTCAAGTCCTTAGAAAATTAACGACCGAGTCAGATACAACTCAATTAACGACGGCGGAGTTGAGCGAACTTTATACGAACTGCCATAGTAGTTCGACCACTGCACTGTTTGCTACCCTTATCCATCTGGATGGGTACCTGTACCTCTCGGTGTGGATGGGTTTTTTTTGACGAGTACGAGTAAGGGTACAGAAAAAAACCGAGGTTTACCCAGGCCATACACTACTGATGCACAGGAATCAGCAGCGGTTTGATTCCTTGGCTCCTTGTTACTTCCACTACAAACCCATCGAGCGAGTACTGAAAAATATTACAATTACGAGTTATAAGAGATATTAAATAAGTACAGAATTGGATTAATGCAAAAAGGAAATTTGATTAGAGGATAAATCCATCTGACGTTGTGGTCAGCTAGCTTGGAGGGTTGGCTTGGTGAGTGAGTAAACAAGCCGTAAGTGAACTCCATTCCGAAGCATAAGTTAAATTGTTTACATCCATGACAATGACTGCCTGCAATTCAAAGGTAGTATTTCCCAGACGGCCAGGTACATGTTTTAATTTGCATGTTTGATTCCGAACATTCTGATTAGAAGGTAGTTATCACTGCAGATATGGTTCTCGTCCCAACTGATTACGAAATTTCAAACGTGTGTATGACAAATGGACCGCGATCGAGAAGGACTCAGGGACTGCTCGGTGATCGGTGACTTGAAATATCTGATATCGCCGGTTTATACATCAGTTTAGCAGCAGGGTCCTACTTGAAAACGAAAATTCATTTTCCTTCACAGCGTCCAGGGCGGGATTTAGCAGCTTAAATTTATTTATAGAACTGCGCCTTAGTTTCTCCGAATGTTTCTCCGTCTTGATATATGAGCGACTTTGCTTTTCTTACACGCTTGACCAGCCATGTTCGTGTTTAAACCCAATAGGAGGACTTGGCCTTTAAAATGATATCGTAAGATGTAAATTTTTTGGTGACCTGGCTGGTCGGACGAGGGCTCTCACACGGTGTATGTGTAAATGAAAAGAACAACCCCTATTGTAACTTCTAAAGGCGTGGTACATCACCATTCCAGGTTTCGGGAGTGCTGCCAGTTCACGTCCCTCTCAAGTAATATCTGTATAATTTGTCATAGGCTCTATTTGTACTCTCCTTCTTCAGGTACGGGGTCATGGTCTGCATGGCGCTATGACAGAACACATTTCACAATATTCCGCATTTGTTTCAGGTGAATTTTATACACGCACGCTGGTACGTCCCCGCCCAACTCCATACCCCGAAATCCACGGCGGAGGTTTCTCGTCACCGTTATTCGCTCAGGTAAGCAGATTAAGCCATTTGTCACCTCGAAAGGCTATATAAACTGTGCTAGTGATTAATCAATTCCCCAGAATTCTTTAACAATTCGCTCTCATCACTCAATCATTATGCTCTCAGCCAAATCTCTTTTCATCGCTATTTCTACTGTCGTGTTGACTGTCTCTAAAGCCAACGCCTTCACTGGAAGGGGTGTGTAGCGAATGCTCCTTATTTGTGTCTACTGTCTGACCTTTGTTGTTGCAGCTACCTGGGATTCACTTGGAACAACTCCCTGCCCAGTTCAATGCACTCCCTTGACCGATTTCCGCGTCGCCCTACCAGTTGATTTGTTCCCCAATGGCGAACATTGCTGCGAGAAGGTTCAAGTTACCTGTGAGGTTTTCTACCGAGTGTCCGGTGAATGCTGCTAAAATTTATTACCTTCATAGATCAAGGAACCAGTTTGGATGTAACCTTCACTGACCTCTTCTTGGCGGGCCAAGGCTCGTTCAACATCAGTCTAAGCAACCAAGCATTCGCCGAATTGGCTCCATTGGAGCTTGATCAAATCTCCCCCGTCACTTGGAATTTCGTGTAAACACATCTTATCGAGCTGTTGGGACAATAGATCTTGTTAGCGATGCTTAAATTTAGATATAGGGATACACGTTTCAATATATGCATTACGAGTCATAACATTCATTCTCAACGTTCTATCTATGTGATTAAACGAAATGTATATGTTCAAACGAAACTAGGAGTATTTTAAGATCACTTTGTCTGCTTTTTATGAGCATAACGGCTGCTCATCCTAATCCTCTTTCCATATTTCCAGAATACCCATGGTCTAGAGTTGAGAATACTGATCAATTCAGATGGACATTAGGGAGATATATAAATACGTACGCGGGACATCCCAAAACTATCGCAAAAACTGCGAGAATAGTGTCTCCCTTTCCATAGCCAAGCGCATTGTACATGGCTGGAGCAAATAATGGAAATCCAAATCCAGCGAAAGAGCGAAGGCACGAGGTAGCAGCAAGAGCTTGAGAATAGTCATTCGTCAATACCCATCCGCTCAATATGATGTGTGAACCAACCTGAAGCGGCATGTAGAGTAAAACTATCAATAACATATGTTTGAATTGATTGGAAGGTGAGAATCATTCCACCCGATATAAGCGCACTTCCCTATTAAAGAAAGAACACTTAGAGATACAATCAGTTAAAGTTAATCACATACCACATCAGTCGCAGCCCAGTGGAGGTGGCCTTGTGCTGACCATCCACTTAAAAATAGACCAATAGGGAGCAATATGGTGCCTGGAAGCATCGCAGCTATGGTGACGTCAAAAAGATATAGAACGAAAGAAAACTGCAAGACATACGTAGTCTGAACTCAGGTTCTCCAACACCTCCGTTCTTATTCTTCAGATGAACGTAGATGCGATCCATATATCTCGCATTGGTCTGCGAGGCGATAGAAAGCCCAAGGCCGAGAGCGATGTAGTGCAGTCCTGCGATACCTGGTTCTTGGTGGTAGATTTTGGAGAATATGACGGGGAGTGTGGTTAAGAATACTGCAAGAAGCTGGGTCGTGAGTATCTGGAAGAGGACGTGAGGTAACAGAAATATGTACGATAGAAGATTCCATAAAGGAAAGCCATATATACTCCCAGGAGCTGCACAATCGGCTCATGGGCGAAGATTGCGAATGGACGTGTGAGAGCCTTTGAGAATATGGCTTTCCAGCTGCAGTAACACTAAGTATAGAATTATCAATGATGCGGGGAATGCCTACTGTCTATCATCATTGTCCTCGAAAATTGTTCGTACGTGCTTGACAGCACCTTTCTCGGAATCCAGGGAGGCTTTAATTTTCTTAGCCTTTTGTTCCAGAAGGTATGGAGCATAAGCTGGAATTCTTGGTCAGCTAAAATAAAAATAGCCAGAGAAACGTGACTTACTCTCCTGAAGGAAGAAAATTCCTGATATTTGGATGATGACATCTATGATGCTTGTCGACCAGAACTGCGAGCATTTGTCAGTTCAACCGCAGTTGTAAAGACCACGGAAACACGTACCACCCAACGCCATGTAGATCTTTCTGCAATCCTAAAGCATGAGCACTGTGAGCTTTTAGATCTCAGTAAAGACACATCCAATTCTCACCATCCACCGCAGACTGGACCAATAACGGGACCAAGTAAAGGGGCCAAGGAGTAAATGGCAATGGCTTGTCCTCTTTCTTCAGCTTTCCAAATATCCCCCAGGACTCCACCACCGACCTAAAGAGGTAGCTTGAATATGGCTTCTTTGACCGGTGTAGTAAGTGGCGATAAACTGGACATACAGATAGAGGTGCGCTTCCCCCGATTCCGGCCAAAAATCGAAAGGCGATAAGTTGGCCTTTGTTCTGAGCGAATCCACAGCCAAGATTCCACGCTTTCCAGAAGCCGGGTTAGCTAGCATGCCTACTGTGCTATGAAAATGAAATCCTACCCAGGTAGAATAGATTCGATAGCTGTAGAACACGAGATCTCCCGTATATCTCACTCAATGGCCCTATAAACTAAGAAGACTTGAACATGCATGTATAGGAAGAAGTTAGTGGAGGCATACGAGTGGCCCGACAGCTAAACAGTAGTTTGATGAGATATTCTATTAAGCTAAGCCGTCGTCGGAATGCGGAACGTACCATATCCCAGCACAAAAACAGATGTTGTCATCGCTATCAACACACTACTCGTAATCCCGAAATCTTGCGCGACTTGAGCACTGGCAGGGGCGATCATCGAGGAGGACACCGGGCTGATAAACGTGAAAGATGAAACGACAATCGTTGCCGCCCATTTCCGTTTGTACGACCAGCTTAAGGTAAAAGCGTTCAGTAAGCGACATTGGAAAAGCAGGTATGAATTTCACTTTTTCGGGTTAAACTTGTCGTTGGCCTCATCCCAATCAACAATTAGAACGTCTGGGTCAGAGGATGTGGCGTCATTCTTAAGCTGAAGAGATTTTTCGTTAGCGTCCTCTGGAAGTTGCTCTCCTGGTAAAGTTGGAGTCGCTGAACCAGAAGACCGTCGAGGCGTATCGTTGGGGTCATGAATTATCTGTTCGTGGGTCATGCTAAGGGAATGAGGGGTTTGTGACGTTCCTGTGAGTTACACAGCAGACGGTGAGCTAAGTACTTATCCACGGTACATCATCCGTCGCTGACAGGCATTCGTTGCGAGCCCGGAGCACGTTCCGGGCTATTGCCGCAGTTGCCGATTGAGCATATCCTGCATCACACGCTTGTCGAAGTTTGAGGACGGCTACATTTCCGGAGAAAGTTAGAAAATAACCGCATGGAAGATTATGATATAAATAGATCGGACTATTACGTCATTAGGATTTGCAGATATTGTTGAACGTCTGCGAAAGTACTTACGTAGCTTATGCAAGCATCTATGCGGTTTCTGACCTTATGTCACTAGCGTAGGCATATCACAACTTCGAACCCCTCATGACCGGCCGCGAAGAAGGACAACGAATCCCAAGATCAGGTCAACAGCCCTGGACCTACCTTATGAGATCTTTTGGAGAGTTACCTATTAGTAGAATCGATTAGGCAGGAGACCATTGTATGTACAGTACACTTTCTCATAACGTATACGGTCGGGACCCTCCAAAAGTCTATACATTATGGGATTTATACAGTACGAAAAATGTGACATAATGTGACAGCCTGTGACTAACGCGAATATTTGTAGCACACGTGACACTACGCTCTACTCGCACCCACCGAAAGTAACCGTGATTATGTAAGCCATGTGTACACCTGCACGTAGTCAAACATTTTGTACTTTGTTGTATTTGCTCAAATATCATTATTTCACTCTACAATGACTGTTACAAAAACCTCTCAATGTCAGCCTGATACTCCAAAGAAAAATAGACTCATTGGAGTGATCCAAGCAACCGGAAATATTGCACAATCAGCATGCCTTGTTGGCATCCCATACATGACAGCATCAGGCATTTGGCACAAGTTCCAAAAAACAGGAACTACAAGCAATCACCACTTCAGTGGCCATCCACCCAAAGTTACAGATAGGACCAAACACCTCATAGTCCAAAATGCCAGAAAAGAATGCTGTAAGCCTTTTGGAGAGATTGGCAACCAACTTGCTCTGAGGATCAGTGAAACAACAGTTCAATGTGTCCTAGCAGCAGAAGGATACCATCGATGTGTAACCCAGAAGGTTCCATTTCTCACCAAGGACCATAGGCTTCAATGCATGCATTGAGCACAAAGATACCAGCGGTGGCAGGTGAGAAATTGGGCAAGGGTTATATGGTCAGATGAGTGCTACATTCAGCTTGACAATAAATGGGGAAGGATTTATGTTACTCACCATCCTGGTGAAGAGTTACTCAATGAGTGCCTTGTTCCAACATTCAAGCAGTCATCTGTTTGTGTTATGGTGTGGGCCTGCATTATGGATGGCAGGAAGGGGCCACTTGTTGTGCTAGAGTATCTGGGAGGAAGGGGTGGAGGCATGAACTCAAAGTGTTACCAGGAGCAAGTGTTAGAGGGTGTTTTATGCAACTTTTACATGCAGATGAAGTCAGAGAAGGGCACTGTTTATTTTCAGCAGGATGGTGCACCCAGCCATAAAAGCAAATCTACAAGACACTGGTTTGAGCACATGGGTGTTCACATGCTTTTCCACCCCCCAAACTCCCCCGATCTCAACCCTATTGAACACATATGGCATGAGCTGAAAAAGCTCCTGCATGCACTTCCACACCCTCCTGCTACTGTCGAGCAACTTCACAGCACTATCCTCAAGGCATGGGACCAGCTACTGATTGAGGATATCAATAAGCATGTTCACCAGATGTGTTACATCCATGCCTCGGCAACCACAACTCCACACATTATCCAGCAACTCCACACATCTCACATACAACTCTGCACTCCTTGACTCCATTCACTGCATGTCCCTTGCAGACTTCTATTTAGATCTCGATTATCTATTATCTATTTCCTTTTATCTTTTGATTTATATCTATTTCCTTTTAGTTTTATTTAGTGACTCTGTCCCACCCTCATACATGTTTCATATCTCGTACCTGGTACTCCGCGTTACTCATTTCTACTCCATAATACTCGTCTCCGAATTTCCTAGTATTTAAACTTAGATTACTTCACTTGTAACTTCAGTTCAAATATCAACTTAGTCTGCCAAACTACTCCGCCTTGAGTTACTACCAACTCCACACTCCTCTGTAGAACTCCTGCAGGGAGTTCTTCTTCATCATTCAGAACTCCACCTTGGGTTCTGTCTTAGTTCACTCTCGTCCTTCGGAAATCCAGGGACCACTAGTGGAAAGGGGCGCAGCACATAAGCTGAAGCCAAAGTCCCTAATTTGCCTCAAGGCAATCCATCTCTGCACTCTGCCCTTGTTACCCAACATCTCCGCCCCTAAGTCAGCCTTTCTCTGGCACAGCACTTAACAAGATGCCCAAATGTGTTAAGGCCATTTTATCAGCAAGGGGTGGACATACTCAATTTTAATTTCACAATAATATTTATTATATTACTTAGTATCTACCTACAAATTTCTGTACCATCTTGTTCTGTTATGAATTTACTATGAATCAATTTTGTTGTTCAGCAAAGGGTGAACAAGCATGGGAAAACTGTTGATCACAGTTACTTTTGGTGGGTGCAAGTACTGTAGTGCTTGACTTCAGCCAGAATCTCATCATATCCACCCTCAAATCTGTATAATGAAGTCACCAAGCTTGTCCTCACTCTCAGGATCCAATATTTGATTGACACTTGGTTCCTTGCCATGAAGCCGATTCCTACTTCTAAGCTCAAGCCTTGGAAACAATTATTTGCTGTTGGCTTTGCCTTGCGAACATAGGGTGCAAGTTTTTCTTGAGGTTTAGGCCTTTTATTGTTGGAATATGAGCGCTAAGATTACAAGCAAGCGCGATCCATACTCTGCCCGCAGTCATACTTACATTTTTGTGGCTGCTTAATTCATTCAATATTTATCTAAGAATGTAGATATTTCATATATAGGTAGAGTACATTCAAGCATGTACACTATCCGTTTGCCTCACAAGCTCACCGAGGCCAAATGTTTCCTTTGCTTATTTCAACATTTATCAGAGGTTAATATGAGTTATGATGAGTATTTTAAGTATTTTTCATGTATGCACATATGTGCATTCTAAATTCTCAGTGCCCAGCAGTGGATCAAAGGGCAAATGAGTAGTGTTGGCAAAGTTCAGTTCTGAACTTCGGTTCGGACTGAACTTTTGCAGAACCGGACCGAAAGTTCAGTTCAATTTTTGGAGGTTTGGTTGAACTGAACCTATGGTCTGGTTCGGGGTTCATTGAATTTTAAAAAAGTTCGAACTTGGTTCGAACCCTGAACCGATTCCTAGTGGAATCTGAAATTTTTTACAAGAAAAGACACATTTATGCAATAAATTCTGGTATTTTGTACATTCTAAAGTTGTATAGAGAGCGGGTCTGCAAATTCAAATCATCATCTACTGTTTTATTAGCTAAAACTACCAAGTTGCAGTGACAATATCTATTTTTAGCATCACACTGCAATTAGTAAAGGCACGTTAGGCATTTCTCATGCTCAAAAACGGAGTACTAATTCACTCTGATGACATTTTTCATCCAACGGTAATCAATAAATTTCGACTTCATAATTATTAATCTTCAGATTGAGAAGAAAATTATAAATTGCCTGTAACTCTGTTGAATACGGTTCGAACCCGTTTGAACTGGAACCGAACCTGAACTGCAAGTCCAGTTCGAAGTTCGGGCAAAGTGCTTGAACTGAACCCAAAGTCCGGTTCTAGGTTCAGAGAAAAAAAATGCAAGAACCAAACGGAACCGAACTTTGCCAACACTACAAATGAGCAATCTCATAGTGTATATTTCCCACTCAGAGCTTATACATTATACATTATACAATATACCATGACATCTCCCGCCTCCCATCTTAGTTCCAGTAAAAACTGATACATTATGAGCAAGTCTACTGTATGTACGTTCTAAATTTTCAGCACCCAGTAGCGGATCAAAAGGTAAATGAGCAATCTCATAGTGTATATTTCCTACCCAGAGCTTATACATTATACAATATACAATAAAGCGTGACATCTCCCGCCTCCCGTCTTGGTTCCGCCCAAAATCAATACATTATGAGATTTATACATTATGAGCTTATACATTATGAGCAAGTGTACTGTATAATGTAGCACAGTCCTATTGAAAGTCCTAGCCCGTTGGTCCTCGACTCATTGACCCGACGTTAGTGCCGCAAATGGTAGAGGCTATACTTGGACCGAGGTGCAGAATAGTGGGAGGACCATCGAGGGATATAAAGGCTAATAAAGGTTGAGATTTATTCGGCCTAAGGTGGGGAGGCGGAGATGGGCTATCTTATTGTTTGGCAAAACTATGAAGGCCAAATACACCTGGTCCGGGCCGGCAAGGGCAGAAGCATAACGTCAACCGCATAATTCAAAACAGCATCAATATAGAGGTTATATCAACACATTACATACATTTAAATATGCTATACGTTTAAGCTTTGGTTGCTCCTATGTCTATCAATGCTCGAAGAGTTTTTCAGGGCAGAGTCACACTCTTGGTTGGATACTGTTCGAATATTAATACAAGAAGTAAATTCGCCATTGGAATCTGTATTAAGTTGCGATAATAAATGACCATGCGTTTGAAGCTGTTGCATGTTTGCGATGAGTCTACAGGTCTGAAAAAATAGATTTTCAATTGAATGCGAAGTCGCCATATATATATATCACGAAACGCACCGCGAAAGAAAGTAAGGATATCGGCCACCTGAAATGAACACCTTATCGTATTACAAAACTCATTTGGATTAGCTGAATGCCACCCACGTAAAGACAATATGTGGCCTAATAACTTGCAATTTAAATGAATATGGCACGATGATGCTGAAGATCCCTGTCGACATATTTTCCATGAAGATACTGTGACTATAGAATGGCAGCTACGCACCACATACTAGTGTAAACATCCAACTACCATCTCTCAAAACCAGTTGTACAATTGGTGCATGCCCTTCAGCCACATTTCTTCTCCACATCGTCATCGATATAATAATAACTTGAGATATGACTATCCCTCCGCTTCAAGTAGGTAAATCGCAGAAGAAGAGATCGAGGAATATGCTCTCACTCACCCGAAATAAATAACATCCTTGGCAGTGTTAACAGAATCGCACAGAGGATTGAATTTAACCGCACGTATGGTGCGTGTTCCACACACGGTTGCGAGGATTGTTTCTAGCGTAATTAAGGTACTCATCGCCCACCCCACCTTCCTTGATTTTTGGAATAGTGCATAAACTTAGACGAAATCTAAATGTGAGTACTCAAGGGCCAAGAAACTGTCTTATTACAGTAGCACACACCTCTTAACATTAGTACAGCTTCTGCTGTCGAAAATAGCAACCAGAAGGCGATAATTTGATAAATATACCATGATTTACATGCAGCAAACGGTACTGGTGGATGCGAAAGCTGCCGTGAGAGTAAGATAAAGTTGGCTCTAACGGGACAAACTCAGTATGCTAGTGGAAAGCAAATTAAGAGCGTACCCCAGTGCAATCAACCCAAAATATCGGGAGAAGAGATACATAAATTTGATGTGTGTCATGGGTCGTCTTCGGGTCAGAAACGAGTATCGAGTAAGAAGGGCATAGAGTTCGGGGACAAGAATGATTAGCGCAGATCGAACGGGAATGATCATACGAGCTCACTTCCAGATGTACCAATACTCATACGGTAGTGTAATTAGATATTCCCAAACGAGGAACGTAAATGCAGCCACTATTCAACGCAAGCGCATCTGTCAGTCTCTCGCATGGAGTTATATTTAGTTCGATAATAAACGACGTACGAGACCAATAGTTCCTATTCATCATACACTGCATAAGAACAGATCCCGGAACAGCTGTCCACCCAATCCTACCGTCTTGATCAACAGATACCGTCATGTTGATATCGAAATCTCGAATCCTACGCCTTCCACACGGACGGGTATGATATGGACGGAGAACTGAAGTCAAGACAGATAAGCACGCTCTGAGATGGTGGTGGGCATAAGTTAATACGCCCTCGAGAAATCCTCTAACTGCCAGTCGGCCGCCGCCGTGGTAGTGACGTGGGGTCACGGTGAGCTATTTGTCTACTGGTGGGAAAATTGCCGTGGGTAAGAATTGAAATCTGAATGGCGGTTATGATAAGTTACTTGTTCGGGAGCGGCGTACTTGCTTGACGATCGCGTAATATTAATGAAGCCTATTCAGGGCCTACTATTCCCCATTTGTTCAAATAAAAATTATATATATGCAATAGCAAAGGACGACAAGTAGTGAACAGAATCTAAGGCCATAATTATAAGCTAAATTGAGTAGTATACATTTGAATGCTACATGGTGTTATTATTAACAGCGCTCCGAATCTGTTAGAGATGGGAGGCTCTCCCTCATGTCGAATCCAATGGATTCATCGCTGGAACTTATTGCAAATGATTGCACGCTGCTAAATGCAGAACCAACTGAGAGATCCAAAAAGGTGGTAAATTGAACGCTAGGGCTTGTAGACCTCCGCGACGATGTTGAGGCTTCGTTTTCGTCCGGTGGGCGGATGGAATTTAAGATAACATGGCAAGACTTGCAACCAAAAATCTCAATAAGAGAATAACAAAACCTAAGGAGGGTTACGCACTGCAAGTGACAGAAATGTCATAGGCCAGCTGTCAAAATCTATGGTTAGTTGAGAAGATGAAAGAGATTCTAGCCTGTAACATACCCAAAGACCATATGAGGTCTAGCAATGCGGGTAAATAATGAATAGGGAACGTTGATAGCAAAAAGTGCTATTAACAATCTCAATCATCTCATTTAATAATATGATGGCACAGAAGTGACTCACAAACAACGAGGACGAATATCCATGCGCCTTCACGCACTACAAGATGTACTACGGGTGCCCTTCCAAATGCAACGTTACGCTTGACCACAACCATCAGCAACAGGATTACCTGCGTCAAGACGACAGATGCACTACAATATGAATTAGCTTTCACCCTTGTAGAGGAATATGGTTGACATACGTAAAGTATACAACCTCACATGGGGTCTCTCTAACATCGCAGATAGGGTCGAAAGGTACGAGAGGGAGGGTACGTGTTAGACACGTGCTGACGAGGGCAGCCTCCGTGGCCAGAAGCGCGATAAGGCTGAGAGCAACCTTCCAGCTACGATTGTATAATACGTACACTGCATATGGTTATTGAGAGATGAACATCGAGAAAGTATATGAGCGTACCTCGAAGCATGAGAATGAAGTCAAGTGCCGCCAGAAGTGCACAACAGACACCAATGAGAAACATAAACAAAGCTTCACATAGATGTCTCTTGACTGGAAGACGCGAAAAGACTGTGAATACAAGAACAATGTTGAAGCTGTGGAATACATCAGTTCTCCGCGTTATGAAAGCAGAAAAAGAGGCGTACATATGTGCTAGGAGTCCAAGATAACGAGCGAAGATGTAAATCAGTTTGGGAGCCGTGATTGGTCTCCTGGCAGACCGTACTGTCAGAAGACGATACTCGAGCAGATCGCATAGCAACGTACTTCCAGATGTAATTGTACTCGTCGGTCAAATTTGCCACATAGTCACACACCAAAACGATCAAGGCCGCCACTGCTCATTTTGGTTGGACGTGAGCATCAAGAAAATGATGGATAGACAACGCACGAGATGAAATATTCCGAATAAAGACAGACTGAAGGATGGGAGCCGCGTTTTCCACTAGTCTATCGCCTTCCCCCATCGGTGTAGGCTGAAAGTAAGTAACACCGATGCGAGCCTCCAGGCGCGTGCAGGACGCAACTGACTATCAGGAATGATGAAGGTCAGGAGAAAGGAAGGTGGGGCCGCTGAACGTGCTCGCTGTCTTCGTTGATGTCGCCGACTAGTCACAGCGTTCATCAAGGGCCAAATTGTACCGCGCCAAATTGTACCGCGCCATGTGACCGACTTCACAGCATTGCTCCCGATCCCCAAATGCCGACAGGCCGCCCTCGCCGATCGGATCACTATAACCACATAGATTCATATATGTCGTAATATCACAGGTTTCTGTGAATTGTACATGCATCTCTGCCATACATATCCCATTTTTCTTATTTATAATTAGAGCGGTACATGCTTATCTTCCGACTCCGAAAACTATATCGGTTGGGCAATCCGGAGCGCCCTTCTTTCTTCTTTGAGATTAGCGATTTCTTGTAAATCAATGACCTTAAACGGCCAAGTTAGCCAATTTCCACCACTTCGTGTACCTGAGAGAAACATGTCGTCTAGAAGTTCATCCGTCGCTTGAGGCCAGCTAGCAATCGAAGTGTGAGCGTTTCACAAATAAAAATAGAGATGGCAACCTCACTTCCAGAATGGAAGAGCCGCACTATAACTTTCGTTAGCCCAAGTTAAGATGCCTGGATATCGTTTCTTCATCCAAGCAGAATTACGTTCCGCGTGTTCAACGGCTTCTTGCGGGGACGAAGAGATGCGCATATTATCCTTCAGGAAATAGGAGGATATCCAGTGTGCTACCACTTCATATGTATATCCGTTATTCGCTGAGAACTAATGGAGTACTTCTTAGTAGTTGAAGGATTACAGCCAGCAAACAGAGAACGTACCACGGCACCATTAATCGCGAAATCCCTTCTATCAATCGTTTTTGCTGGCACAATACCTCGATAAATCGAAGAAGACCACTGCTGACTGTTAGGATGGGTGATTGGCGGATTTGCAAGCGATGGATAATCCCAAGTAGCAGCAACGTTCAGCTGAGGTGGATGCCTCTCCAAACCAAGGTCGAGAACGGTTTTCTCTACCAAAACATGAAATCCAATTAAGGAATATCATAATAACACTTGCATATGGCTTACCGTCAAAAATTGCACCCCACGATGATGTATATCCGGTCGCCAGAATGACAATATCGGCTTTAACCACTCTTCCGTCATTTAATACGACGGAGTGTCCATCCACGCCATACGAAACGACTCGCGCAGGAGCAAGAGCTTCAATCTTGCCTGTGGTGACGAGTGCGTGGAAGCTGTTGGGTCGATACCCGCCCTCGTCGTTCGTCCGGATAGCCCAGAAGAGTGAATGTGCATGACGAAGTGGTGAGTCTGGAGGGATTGAGTAGGTGGAAAACTGTTACGAGAGTGACTTAGATGGATATTAGAAAAAATAGGAAGCTAGACGTACAGATCCCGAGGTGATTTTATCCCAGACAAAGTGTACGATTTTGGAGCCTAGCCAGGTTCCGTGAAGGAAACGTCTGAAAAACAATAGTCACGGGGTGATATGAAGGAAATCAGAAATTGAATACGAACTCAAGGCGTGTCCGAAGCTCGATATGCGGGGAAAGGATGGAAAGAAACCTAACAAACGTCGTTTATATCATCCACCACTCATAGTCCAATTGGGTACGTTACCTGCTCTTCCTAATGAACTCTGGAAGTGGTCTTGAAGTTGCCAGGAACGCGTCTATTTTTTCAAAAACAACGGTCACTTTTCGACCTTCGTTAGCAAGATATGTTGCCATACTATTGCTCCATGTGAACAAGTGGATGCATATCAGAATAGTGGGAGTACGTACTCCTGGGCAGATCTCCCCCCTCCTACGATTACAACGGATCCTGTATCTATTCCAGGCTGAGCAGGCTTGACTCTGGAAAGAATTTCATCTACATAAGCACCGAACTGGTTAGAGTGCAATATCAGGCCATTAAAAGAGGATTTGTTTGCTGCTTCTTGCGAGAGGTACTCCGGAATCTTGGGCGTACTACATCCCTATTGAAAGTGAGTAAAGGCAGCATTTCATTTAGAGAATATAAACGTTACCCCAGTGCACACAACGACTTTGTCGAACTCGATATCATCTGGCAAATCCTCACCGGAAACATCGGAAACATCACTGACTGTGATAACCCATGGACTATATTCACCCCTTCGGACATTGAGCACCTCCGTATGGAAGCGAATCTTGCCTTTCAAGAACGTATCTGCGAATTTCTCCATGTATGCCGCCATATCATAGCCTGAGAGACGTCCACCTATTTTTTCTGCGTTTGCAGGCGGTGGCATATCGAGAGGTGAGAATCTGAATTCGCCATGGACACTAAAGCAGTAGGCGGTTTATTGAGCGTGTGGGTTTTTTCATAGATTAGAATGCGCACTTGTTCAGGACCAGTCCAGGATATATCCTCTCTCGAGCCCAAACACCACCAGCAGACTTATCGCGCGTGAAGATCTGTACGTTTGTGAAGCCGTCTTGTAAGAGTACATGCGCCGTTATCAGGCCAGCTGCTCCTGCTCCGATAATGCCGATACGCTCGTCAAGGAAGGCCATGGCACGCTCTTCAAGAGATTGATATTGGTTGTTTAACTGCGGCCGTGGCTATAGATGATGGACGTCGAGAAACAAGAGAGCAAGCCGCCGGTAACATAGACGTGCTGCTCCTTATGGTTGATTCTCCGGCTTTTCTGCATGATGATTCTGAAGGTCTTCACGCGAGCAAAACGAGATTAACTGGGGATAGAAGAAGAAGCAGGGTCGGATTCAGATATAGAAGACTTCTGTGGGGGCTTGGCGTGAAATAGGATTCGGACAGGTGGTTAGTATGTAGAACAACTTGCTGGTGGTCAATCCATATTTCATCTATAGCAATAGGGATCTTTGCTGAAATTCAGATGCAGATGTCCTGAAAGCCCATTGACTAGAGAACTGAGCTCTAACCAAATTCTAACTCAAATTAGAAGAGGTCGGTCGGAGCTTCAAAGAGAGAACATATCGAACAACTCCGTCCCAGTGCATCGGGTTCCATAGTCCACACCAGGACGTGTTCTCTGTTTTGGATTTATTCTTACAGGTAGCACCTTTATACACAAGTTTCGTTCAGTTAGTTCTTGACGCATTTCCCCCGAGCTTTGAACTGCATTATTATTCGGTTCCAGTTCAGTTGTAGAAATTAAAAAATACTTGAAACTTAGTGAAGTCGTTTGAAGATTTCCGGACTAGCATACGGCGATAGCCTGTTCTTTCCTGAATATTATGGTGAAGCGTAAGGTAAATTGAGATACAAGTCTGAAACATGTCAATGTTGACAGCGCTGGTGATGGTGGTAATGAGAAGCGGTTAAAAGTTTAAATTAAAATATACATAAGGCACTGATTCACGCGAGCGGCCAGCCGGGAGGAACGGTCGTGGAGGGCCGGTTTGAGCAGGTTCGTCTGTAGTAGCGCTCGCTGACGTAATACCCTAACCCGATAACGCATAGTCGGTTGGCTACCACAGCAGTTGCTCCCGACCGTCACCGCGCGGTCACCTTGCGGCACTTACTGCACAAACACTTGCTAGAACGTGTATTCTCAAATGTCGTCGACAGTTTAATCGTCTTTTGTTCTCTGCCCGACACTGCAGTATTATCCACCCGACACACACCATATACGGAATCTCACACCCGACATGTCCAATAATGACATCCAGAGAGCTGATCAGATAGCATTCCACTTCTACACTAAGCTTTTCTATGTCGTGAACGAGGCACGAGCGACGGCGGAGATGAGAGGAGCGGCAAAGACGGATAAATGGGTGCGTCGACTCGTGTTTGAGACCTTTTGTCTTAAGCTAACCGATTACGTGCAGTTCAACCTTGAGACTCCTGATTCCGACCTCTTCACAAGGGAAGAGAAAGAGCCTTTCAAATCTATATCGCTGTGCCCACATCCTGGTCCGCCTGCGCTTGAGATCCAGGTGCTTTTGACCGTCCCAGAGCTTACGCACAACCAGGTGCTCGTCTATCTCGCGCCCGACTCATCACGCGTGCGGATTGAACCCACCCCGCGCTTTGTCCTCCTGGAGTCCTGGGTTCTGAGTTTCGTACCCCACGACCAGGACGTGGACGTAGCCCTACCCACCATCTACAAGCACGGCATACCCCTCTTCCGCAGTCTCTTTAGTTTGCTGAGGGTCCTTCCTGCGTGGAAGCTGTATAAGCGCCTCAAGAGACGCACAGGAGGAGTGGTTCGAAACGGTCACCTGGGCATCCAGCTGAGAGTTCGCTCCAGCTTTGACTCGGACACTGATAACAGCATTTTGCGGTTCCGTGAGTACCACACACGTTTCCTCCCACGTTGCTCTGTGCTGATAGACAACTGAAGACACACCTCCGTCCCCCTCCATCCACGACCCACTCCCCGTGCAAACCCAGAGCTTCCCCGGTGTCCCACACCCGCTTGGCTCACTTTCTCTCTCCGCGACCTATCTATCCACCGCCAATTTCCAGCTCGACGAACTCGAATCCCTCCTCTCCTCGCGCTTCATATCCCTCGACCTCGACGGCGGCGACGGCTTCGTTCCTACACTAACGAAGAACGCCCAGCGCGACTCTCTCACAGGATCCTCCCTCCCCGCAAGTAGCGGTATCCGCTCGACGCTTGCCCGGTCCCCCCCTAAGCCCATACCCAGACCCGGCGGCAGCGACAGCCTGAGTGTTGCTGAGCGGTTCATACTCCCCTCGCGTACGGCTAGCCTGGGCTCAGGCAGCAGCGGCTCGCGCATCCCACCTCCCTCACGTCCATCGACGTCCAATTCTAACTTTACACAGCCCGCACAGCTAGGTTCGATGACCGCAGCCAATCCCTTATCCGGCCTCGCCGTCAGCCGCCTGCGGAGAGAAAGCTTGAATTCCTCCCCGTCTTCCTCTCTGCACCGTGACCTCCCCTCAGCACCCTTCCCAATGAACACGAACCCAGGCACCTCCTCGCTCTCCTCCTCACCATCCTCGGGACCCCTCCCCATCCGCCGCCCGAATATAAACCCCGTCCACCCATTCAAATCCAACACCCTCTCCTCCGCATCCGGCTCCTCGCCTTCCTTATCGATCCGCCAGGCACCCTTCGCCAGTGGATCCCCGCTCTCTAACCCCGCTGGGGGCGTCCCGTCTTCTTCATTAGCAAGGCAACACCAGCCCTCAGGGTCGACTTCCTCCAACACCTCGCGGATTCCGCTTTCGCCTGTTGGGGGTGGATTCCCATTCGCCAGTAGTCGTCCGTCGCCGCCTACGTTCGCCCCATCGAGCCTGGGCGACCGGCGGCCTGGGACGAGTGGGAGTGGGGGGAGTGGTGAGAGAGATAGGAGGGTTAGCATGACAGACGGTGGTGGTGGAGGAGGAGGCACAGAGGAGGGTAGTAGAGCGATGCCTTCGAGGAAGAGGTACTCGAGCAGCTTTGGGCATCGTTATGTAGGCAGTGTCGGCAGCACGGGGAGTGGGGCGGGGGTTGTCATTGCTGGAGCGGGGAGTACGGGAAGCGGAGAGGTGGCGGCTGGAAGTGCAGGGAGTGGCGGTGGGGGGTTAGTGGAAAGGAGGGAGAGAAAGGAGAGTGCTGTGGTGAGTGTTTATCTAGTTACTGCGTTCCTCTTCCATTCTGGACGTCACATACTGTTATTCGTTGGGCTGTGGGTTGTGGTGCAGTACGAAGGGATCATCCCGCGGAGAGCAAGGTTTATAAACCTACTGGCTAAGCTTAGCGCTGACTCTCTTTACGGATGCGTATTGCTGTTGACGTCCGCCCACATTGACTCATCCCGCGCGCTATTCCTTAAATAGCTGGTGTTTCACTGCTATTTATTATGTTCCCGCCTTTCTCCATTCCTTTGCCTTCCGGTACCTTTTTACAAGAACTAACGAATATATACCAAATTCCAGAACTCATTCTTGAGCACCAACACAGACGACGATGACATCTCCCACTTCGTCCAGGACATCGATTCCCGCAAGCCTCTCAGTGGACGGGATAAGGAGCGCCAGAAACGTGATCGACAGCAGGAAGGGAGGAGTGAAAGCTCAGACTCACGGTCTGATTCAAGAGGAGAAGAGTCTAATCGAGGGCAGCGACATGATCGGGATACAACAGATACGACTATCAGAGCGAAGGGGAAGGAAAGGGAAGTGCCTTTACGAGCTGGGACTGTGTTCCCAAGTGGCGCTACCACCACGACGTCGTCTCCTGTGGCATTAGCAGGCTCGCCATCGCCACTTGCGCAACAACGCACATCGAGTTTATCATCAGCGACGGCTCTGGTGAACCCGCCTATAACCACACGTCAGCTGTCGACTTCGCCGACTGCAGCGCAGATGTCGACGTCCCCTAATAGAGGGCCGATGTTGACGAACCAGGGTGAGGTGGAGGAGCGGCTGAGGAAGATGAATGAGGCTTTTTTGAAGAGTTTGGAGGGGATTAGTGGGGGTGCAGGCGGGAGTGTGAGGCGTAAGGAACGAGAACGGGAGAGGACACGCGTGCAACGGGGGGAGAACGCGGGTGCTGGTTCGGGTGAGGATGTGCACTCCAGACGGGGCTCGGAAGGTGGTGGGTTACCTTCGCGGGGAGATTCGTCACCGGTGGGTGAGGGGAACTTGAGGGGGAGTCCGAGCCCGTTCGCACCTGAGATGAGGCTGAGGTTGGGAGATCGCAGGCAGGGATCGACGAGTTCACTTGGAAACAGTGCTGGTGCGAGCCAGGGATCGCAAGAGGTTGTTGGACGGATGGATTTTGATGATGACTCGCGCAGGCAGAGTAGGTATTAGTCGGCGTCCCCTGCTTTCGGTCATGAACGTCTTTGGAAGGTACTTGTTGTCGTTATTGTATGCTAGATATTTTTCTATATGTATGATTAATGTATCTCTGGAACTGCATGCTTTTATTTTGGTATGTTACAGTTTAGTGATGGGTGCGGTAGGCAACTCGTCTTCGTGCTTGAACCATGTTGGCTTCTGTGTTAAAGGCTGACTGTATGCGTCTTTTTGAATGTATGAATGCAGAGAACATCGTCGAGACCGTGCTCGTCGCTTCTGATGATCATGGCAGCAGTCAACAAAACGACAGCTTAGGTTCGATTGGGCTTCCGACTCGTTTCGGACTAATCTGGATTTAGTCAAAAGGCGAGGCAGCGGCGGGAGTGGTTTTTTGAAAGTCGGGAAGTAACTTAGGAAAACATAAAGGTCGAACAGAGAGATATTGAAGCGGAAATATCTGGCATATAGGTTTCTTTAAGTTTCATATTTAATACTGAAGTATCTTTCGACCATTAGCTTATAAGCTCAACAAGTTGAAATTGATCTCAGCCGAAAGTATACGCTACTTCAGTTATTTCTGATAGCAAAGTCTTTCCAAAGATCTCAACGACTTCTTTGATAAGACCTCTGCGAAACTTGAACGTATTTACAGTCAACTGCATTCCAGTCTCCATCATACGTCTCCTTCCATTCCGGCCGAAAATGTTCCAGTTAACAGCAAATAGCATGCAGAAGTAACTGCAGTTTTGAATTTAGTAATAGACTCATATATTAGGTTGCTACGAATGCTTACAATGCCCAAGCCTCATTCCGCATATTTAAGGGCAGCTGGTGCCAGTACAGATCCACTCATTGCCGATTTTCTTGCAGCTGCAGCCACGAACCTCAAGTGCTGCAACGTTGGCTTCGGCAGAGGGCATGGCGTGGGCCCCGAGGGTGAATACGGCGAGGACTGCGGAGAAGAGGGCAAGAGTGAACTTCATGTTGGGAGTGCTGGATGTGACTGGAGGGTGCAATTGGGCTTAAGTTAACTCGTTGAGCCTGGTGGAATGAAGTGCAAAGGACACCGTTTTATAACTTCCTGAACATTTTACTTAGAGATCGAGTAGGAGAGGATGTGTGATGAACTCATAGATAAAGCATGACCCTGAGTGCACCACAAGTTCCAACTGCGATGGATTGTATGTGACAACATGATCTTCCGTGATCCGTGGTGCCGCACTGTTGTGAGGATTCCTTCAACGCATGACTATGTGATAATCCAATCTCAAAACTTATAGCATGTCAAATACGACATATGTAAGAGCCGTTGAGTTCGTAGTAGTGGGAACATGCCACGCACGCATATATCGACAAGTTCATGGCAAGAAAATTGTAGATCGTGATAGCACCAGAAAGATATTACACTTTATCATACATGCTATAATCAAATATGAAGGTAACCAACGAAGACGAATTAAACCGAGAGCCAGAAGCCGTGTTGAGATAAGAAGTCTACACTGCACTGATTTTGGGTGTACGTTTCAAAATGGGCGCCAAAGATCAAAATGCTGTACTTTCGGGGCCATCTAGAGTGGGCCAACTTAGTTGCTGAGAAGGTGCTGCCAGTCGCTTCTGTGCGCAGGTGGTAGTTCCATATCAGCAGGTATCAGAATCGATGAGTCATATAGCCGTTTATCAAAGATTAGACTCCAATGAGCATGTGCCACTCGGGTGTTCTGCGCGTCAAAGCTTCAATTTGAAATTCATAATTGATGACGATTAGTGGCTAATGACCACATCAGAATGCAAAGACAAAATACTGATCATCAACAGTCAACTTTTCTCGCAACAAGTTTATGTTTCGAGTCTCCTGGTAAGTCTCCGAGAGCGAATGGCTCCCGAACAGGAGTCCATGTGGTTTTGAATTTGGTATTCGTTTTATCTCATCTTCGAAATTTGAGGGTCATCAAGGTGTACCTAAATAAAAGAGGGCAGAGTTTCTACGGGCCCTAGCACGGCGTAGATGGTTTAACTGAGAGCCACGGTAGCTGTGCGGATTTTTGAACTACTTTATTTATGAAGGATTTACTTGATCCTTCTGAACCAAATAGGACCACGGTTGTAAATATAGTGTCGTCCGATGTCGATTGACCAGCCTTCCGTCATCGAACTGCATACATTTCTCTGACTGTTTTGCTTTCTCGAACCCTGCATTCTACCTGCTTATAAGATTTGTACAGGATAACCATTCTACTAATAAGCAAATAACGAATTACCGCTTTACTGCCGTGACAGTCCGGCTCCGTATCACGGTATGTGACTCTTCAACTTTTTTGTTTATTAATCAAGGAGTAACTTCAAAGGAACTAAATAACGCATCGCTCTCTTTTACAAAGGAAACTATACTTTCTAAATGGCTGACCACAGTTCACAATTCTTTCTCTTCAAGGACAACATAGCACGACGCATACTTGCGCACCCAGCTATGACTGACTCCGAAGACTCTGATGAGGGCTTAGATGACTTCTCCTCATACCTTGCATCCGAATCATGGCCTTCCATCCCTCCATCCATAAGAGAAGCCACGTATGAAACACGCACCTCAGTCCCAGATCCAAACTCGGATTCTCTATCTCTAGAAAACATCTCTCCAGCGTTTATCGATACTCTGATCTCATATGGACTGGCATCGGATACTGATGATGCAATAAAATTTTTGAGGAGATCACTTGAAGGCTATGTTGAAGATGCCTGCTCCCCACCTCCTGTTTGGAAGGCCACACGTGTAAAGGAATGCGAAATCTGTGACAGGGAGGTACCACTGACGTACCATCACCTGATCCCTCGGTCAACACATACCAAAGTCCTAAAGAAGGGTTGGCATAAGGAAGCGATGCTAGGAAGCGTTGCGTGGCTTTGTAGGTATGTTTTAATTCATTAATTTCATAAACACCAATTAAGATAGGTTTTTGTTTTTCCAGACCATGTCATTCAGCCGTTCATCATGTCGCACGAAACGAAGATCTGGCACGGAATTATTATACTATAGATTTGCTTCTCGAGAGAGAAGATATACAGAAATGGCAGAAATATGCTGCAAAACAGCGTTGGGGCGTAAGAAGAGGATAGTAGCTTAGTACGCTGTCTTTGAATTTAACTACTCATGATCGAGTTGTGATAAAACAGTTATTTAAAATCTCAAAATCCCAGTGGGATAAATATTTGGATGACCGCTGTACCATGTTTCTTCTTTTAGAGTTCCTGGCTAGTACAATTTCCCTTGGTGTAAGCAATGTAAGATAATTAAACGCATTTTGTTTCCATGGGCAAAGAAACTAAAGTCATTTCTTCTTACGGGGTACTGGTGGTATCATACTTGACAGCATTCTGGATTGTATAATCTGACAAATATTCGTGCTATCTGCTTACAAGTTACCAAGCTCATACTCTCGTCTTCAAATTTCAACTCCCTTGATCCTCACTACCAAATAACATCCAGGAAGCTTTGAAGCTTAAAAATTCGAGCTCTTGCATCCTTGTCCTTGTTACAACTACTGGGATTTACCTAGGTTTGTGTGTTTTATCTATATACGAACAAGTGAGTACTAAATTCAAATTAAAGCTTACTCAACAAGCGACGAGAAAGAGTGCTTATGTTTCAGAGGTCCGTCACGGTTACCTTACTCTTTCACGTTGTCTCGCTCCCCCGTGCTCCCTCACCACCCACACCTTACTAGCATTTAATGTAGCGTTAGTCGCATTTCGACTTCGATCTCGTGTTATCAGAACAGTCGAGAATACAGACCGATGCGAATGATTACGGAGTACTAGTGCCGTTCTCCTCTTCAGCATCTGTCGCGAGAAACGAGCGCCAAGCACCCGCATAGTAAGCCCGCTAATTGGTCATGTTTGGCACCAGTTTCGCCAACTCGATGTTATCGCGATGATTTCTATCTTGCTTTGGTCCACAAAAGATCTTCGAAGTAAGAGACTCTTTTCTATATCTTTCTTTTGCTTTGGTGATAAGATAGTATAAAAAAGGATGGAACATCAAAGAAAATGCTCTCGTTGCTTCTACGGTCCAGGCGTCACGATCGAGCAGGATCAATTTTCGATGCTCCAGCTCCACCTCACTCGTGGAAACGCCCAGCCCTCCGAGGACGAACAATTAGCTTTGAAGAATAAACTCATCCTTGGAAAGAAGTCACTCCGCTCGGTAAATGAAGAGATCTTCCATATACGCTCAACTCTCCAAGAACTCGAGAGGCAGAGGACGCAGATCGAAACGTTTGTCAATCACTGTGAAAGCGTTTTCGCACCTTTTCGAGTTTTAGATACCGAGATCTTGGAGGAAATATTCCTA
Source organism: Crucibulum laeve (assembly GCA_004379715.1). NCBI lineage: Eukaryota > Fungi > Basidiomycota > Agaricomycetes > Agaricales > Nidulariaceae > Crucibulum > Crucibulum laeve. The sequence continues at coordinate 601,045 of ML213606.1, read as the reverse complement.
TATGCAACGCCAGAAATCATATGTAACGGAAAAGAACAGTTGCCTCCGTTATCTCAAGTATGTAGCTACTGGCGTGTAGCAGCTCTCAACCTCAGCCAACTATGGTCTAGAATATCTATTCAACTGCTAAACGATAGTTGCACTGTCACAGACGTACTGGAAACTTCTCTTTATCTTTCACGGTCACATCCTCTTTTCATCTCTTTGAATATTTTCTATCTGCAACCCGATTCTCCCGCTCTTCTGAAATTAGTGCCAATTCTCCTTGGCTGCTCGCAGCGATGGCGTGTTGTGTCTTTTCCAACTGGGTTTCATATTTTTCTATCGGAATATCTATCAAATCGGCACATACCTTTGAATTTACCCTTATTCACAAGGTACAATCAATTAGCACTCAAGGTGATTATCTGGATAGAATAACATTTGGTCAAGTTAGATCTATCGATTGGTTTCGACGTACATCTTGCCTTCGCAGTCTTTCTCTACATTACAACAGCATAATTCCTACATTTGCTCCTTGGACACAAATCACATCTTTCGAAATGAGTTTTGGAGCACTAATATCCAGCTCTGACCTCAAAAATTTCGTCTCTCCTATGTTAGGTCTGATCGATTAGATCATACACTGCTCGAATAGGATTCCAGATACTGAGATGCTACGAGGGGCTCACATCAAAGACATGGAGACAAGGGGCAAGGCTGTGCTCCTAGATCTATCTGATTTCGACTTGAGACCACGAATGGGGTTAGTCAAACGCCAACCATTTCACATTCGTTCTTTCAAAGGGTTTGAATCTCTCTCTCAGCTCATACGTGCAATGGAGGATAAGTTACTAGATGGTGTCACTGTACCACCTCCAGATTTCTGGACTTCGTTGGATCAGCCGGTTCTTGTTACATTTTCACCGTCTGAAAATCCTGAAGAGGTCCTTCTAGAAAGTAAAGCCTACATCAACTTTGTAAGAAATTAGAGGAATGTAAACACTCCTTAGTATGGAAATCGTCAACATATGGTTATCTATTCTCTATAGGGCGTAGGATTTGATATGAAATCAATCTTGGCGTGCGAACGCTTATAGCGTACCTTGACTGAGCCTAGACTGTACTTTTCTCCGTCACTCTCAATGTGAATTTCATGCAACAAAATTGTGCCTGCAATCAGCGCCGTCACTCAAATCTCGACATATTAAATATCCGTCAACGTAATTCCCTCTTATCTACCTCCGAATTCACAACAAAAGATCATACCCTCCGTCATGGAAAGAACATATGACCATAAACCCAGCGTTTATACACCCACACACTCAGGGAGACACAGTATAAGTTCGGGCGCAACTCTTTTCAGCATCCAGTCACCCTCCTGAAATACGAACGATGCTGTCTTACAAATCTATAATCCTTGCTACCGCCGCATTCTCTTCAATGGTCCAGGGGCAGAGAATAATTTCTCCCAACCAATGTAACACTGGGCCTATTCAATGCTGTCAAGGTGCTGGAAGGGCATATCTGGCTCCTTATTCTGCCTTACTAGCACTGTTGGGCATCGTTGTCCAAGACTCCAACATTCTCGTTGGTGTTACTTGCACTCCTATAACCATCATCGGTGTTGGTGCGGGTTCATGGTATGTATTTGCTTTGGTTTCGTATCGCTGTGAGTTGACCTGTTGGTATGCTTTGATTTTGAAGCAACGCACTCCCGCTCTGCTGCGCCGACAATTCGTATAGTGAGTGTTTATTCAGATCAGAGAGGAAAGAAATTCAACATGATTCATGATTTTTTAGATGGAATCGTTGCCGTCGGTTGTGACTTTGTCAATCTTTCTCTTTAAGTGGTGCCGTGGCAGAGCTTCGAACTTGGGAGGAATGTCATAGGATTTTGAAAGAAAAGGCGTTTTTTTCAAGAAAGTGGAAGGACTCATAATTTTTTGTACTCATGACTAGATACAGAGGAAAATTTTCATATTGCATACTAATAGTAGTGACGAAGTGCTTGTGATATTTACCACGTGCAATTGGGTCTGCGGCGTGCGCGATTAATGGAGGTTGAGATATACACGAAATTGTATGACACATTTGAAGCTGAGCGAATAAGGTCAATTCATAGTACTGAAGCGTTCGTCAAGAAGTTATTTCCACTTCCACGAGGACAAGTCCCGACGGCGTTTTGGTTATCGCCACGACTGAGAATTCGGGCGTTCTGGAGTTCTATGGCTTGAAGAATTAGCGCGACAAGCTCGACGGTAATACATTCGACTTAACCGATTTCGCGACAGTCCTATAAATTTGAACACGTCCTGAACCAAATGGTAGCAAGAAGTTCTCAAGTTTTGTGACATACTTTTTATATTTGGATTCTGGAAGAGAGACTATTCCGTTGGCTAAATCCCACCTGAGACGGAACCATGAGAACTACGAAATGTGGCTATTTTAGAGATTTAGCCAGGAAATAAGGGTAGTTCTTGCTATTGGCACCAGTGAGAGCACGACCAGACATGCAAATTAATCAATAGATTACTGGTGACTGGTCCAAAACTGAGTACGATGGAGAGAGACGACGCGAAAGAGTCGACACCCACTTTTTCAGTATTAACTTGGTTCACTCCTGGTCTTGTATCAGTGACTCAAACTGCTCCCCTGAATCTCCAAGACGGACATGTTTTTCATTGGGCGATATATATCTGCACAACAAGAAACAGCTTGGCACTGCTGTACGGTATGTCAGGACACATTCAGGTGTGTGGAGCATGCGATGCGTTTACAACTGCAGGAAGAGGCTGTACAGTAGACCGGTGACAGATCCCTCTATAAAAAGGAGAACCAAATTCTATCGAGGATTTGGTTCTCCTCATACAGGGGATGGCCACGAGTCTAGCTGTACAGTTGCGAGTTCCTAATTCAGCTTGTTTGTCCATGCCTGTTAATTGCTTCTGCATTGACTTGCCTGCGAAATTCCCATCTTCAAACTCCAGTCTCCACCTCACGCCTCGAGAATGGCGCGCTTGATCCTGTGTTGGGTACTTGGTCTTTCTCTTTGTCATCGCTCGCTGAGTCGCTGGGATTATGGTCGTATGTCGGTGGTGTCTCTGCCCAAAAAATCAATTCTTTGAAAATCAACAACCGGAATCGTAGAATGAGGCACAGATGTGCTTGGTGCTGAGCATATCACAAAGGAACCATCGACAAGAAAATGGAACTGCACGACTATTTAAATATATGGTAATATAAACTGAAAATGAGGAAAAATAAAGAGAAAGTTTAATGCAGATATGAAGCGCATCGCAGGGCAAGCTACAGGTTAATAGTAGAAAGCGTGCGAACGATCTCTCAAGTTAGATGCCTTCAAAGGATACGGACAAAAGTTAAAAAGTAACTTTATTCAGTTTCGAAAATCGATGCTTGTTTATCAGTCCCATTTCATTGCGTATCGTGCTTTAGAAATATGAGGGAGGTGGAGTGGACGAACGTCCTATGACGGTCTCCTTTTGAAATTCTGATCGTTGAACGGGATTGGATCCTTCATTGCATTTGAATTAATTCGTTAGTGGTTGTTGATCATTCAACATCTATTGTGATATTGTATGAAATACTCACGAGTTAAAGACTCCGCATAGAAGGGATTCACAACATCCTGTCTTCGGTTCATTTCAAACCATTTTTTTGAATTTCTTCGGATCAGCACGATTATGACTATCAGAAGAATGCATCCTCCAGCCAATCCTCCTATTATTGGTCCTATGGGTGTCCCATGGTGATAGGAAGACCTTGTAGTAGACGAAGAGGAAGTCTAGGGCAAAGAAATACTAGGGCCTGAAGCGGATGAAGGAGGAGAAGCAGTCTGAAGGATCGAAACAGAACTATTCAGAATAGAAAGTGACGTGACGTTTTTGGTTATTATATTTATCGTTGGATGCTGCGTGGTGAATGATGGGGAGGAAGAAGTGGTAGAATCAGATGCTAACGTCACCTCAAAGAAATCTAGAAACAAAGTACCCCCGTCCTCCTGATTTACAAACGCTAAGGTGTGCTGTCCAGGAGATAGGTCGGCTGAATGATAGAACAGTTGTTTAAACTGTGTTTCGCTTTGTTTCCTAATACCAGAGAATATTTGAGGGCTTTCGTCATCTACTGCATAGCTAGAAACAGGATCTATGACGCTAGTTTTGTCGTCAATACTGGGAATTGTTCCATAAACAGCGACAGAAATTTCTAATTAGTCGTAAATAATGAAAATTTATAGATTCAGGAGGAAGAGACCAAGGATATACTACCAATAAATCTGAAGGCCCCATTTTGGCCCTTATTTGTAGCGCTCATAGTTGTTCCTTCGAATTCATTAGACCTCCCCTTCTTAACCCAACCGCTTGAATAAAGTATAGAAGGGTCTTGATCGTCGACTGTGACTGTGGAAGACATCCAAACGTCAATAATAAATCAAAAGAATCGAGATTTAAGTCAGATTATCAAAGGCGAATGCATGTGAGTTTGAATAATGACCGCACAGGACTTAGCCCTATTTATTTAAACAACGTGGACATCGTATTGTGGCTATTTTGGAACAAAGGACCCCCAGAATGATGAATAGTTAAAATTAGCCTATAGGAAGATTGTAGCTCATTCCCAAATAGAAATTGACTGAGATACTACTATGACGACTAAGAACTGAGCAAATACTTGAACAAGTGACCAAAAGAGTGAACATATTACATACATGGTTCAATGAAAATATCAAATTGGAGACGTGACTACGGGTATAAATGGAAATCAATAACAAATTTCTCCTCTTCTCATGGAATGAAGTGAGTGTTTTTCTTTATTTCTCGTATTTAGTCACCGTCCGAGCCGTCAACTCGTCCGGAGAAATCTTTGTGCTTTATATCTCATTTCAGGTATCGCTTTCGGCGTTATATATCGTCCAATCTTCTCCTACCGCTGAAAGTATACCTCGATTGACTTCCCGCTCATCTATCTATTCTAACACTTTCCAACCATCCCACATCTCCAATTTACCGGCTTTTACATTATGAGGGAGGCGAAGATACTAGTGCAGACTGATCTTACCTCGTCCTCTCATTTTTAAATCGTGGAAATCGTGGTCCCATTTGTGCCGTAGAGCTGACAAAACTGCCTTCGAGACCTTATTAATGTGAATCTATCGATATTGAAGCCAACATCAGAACGAATTCTGATGCAAATTACAACGACATGTGTTCCTGATAATTTATTCAGTTTAGATGCGATGATATTGAAGCTAGCAGCCATTAATAATCACAATGTTCTCACTTATAATACCGTCAATTGTGATAGTTGTTCTTCGATATGATTTACCACAAGCTTTAAAGCATCACCTCAAAGCCAATCAGCGACAATGTGAGATCGCCGGCTTCTTGATGTCGATAAGATATTCAAGAGGGAAGCGATACACGTGAGAGAATCTCTGGAGACTTGCAATGCGCGAGAAATGCGTAGTTGAAGGTCTCATTATTGAGAAAACTCTCCTTCTAGCTACAAGTACACTAGTGTGAGGTTGCCGGGTTCGATAGTGTAGTCGTAGGTCGAACTAGAAAAACACAAGTGATTACACGAGAGGTTGAGTTCTTAGAGAGAACACTGAATGTGTATTCAAGGTACTCGATTCAAGGTAAACTTACTTAACTAACTATTAACTATGAACTATTTATACTACTACATACTTGAGCCACTTGGAACTAATAGATAATTACAGAAGTATCATGAGATACTTCTTGGTCATTTCCACAAACACATTTAACATGATAGGAGACTGAACAAAGCAAGAGTGAAACATGAAGGAAATATATCAAGAGTGCATCAGTGTGATTGTGATTGTGTGAAATACAACAAGATTTAGATGTAATCTAGGGAAGTAATTAAGGGTTGTGATTGGGAGTGCATACCCAGGCAGTAAGTAGATCCTGTACCTTACATTCACCCTCCCAGCTTGTGAAGCAAGGTGGAACTTAAGGATTACTTTACATCTACATCTTCTTGCCTCCCCAGCCTCCCTGAGCTCCTTCTTTGTCATCAAGGTACTCATCCATATCGTGCTCATACTCACCATCTGCATCTTTGTCACTGGACTCCTCTGGCTTGGGCTCTTGTTCTGGCATTGGTGTGCACTCCATAATTATCTCTGGTGCTGGCTCTGGCTCCTTCAATTTGTTCTTGTGGTAATGACAGCATCTGGTTTACTTGGGAGCACTAGTCCCCAAAGGGACAGGGAATCCATTCTCCTGGCACTCAATACATTCAGTGAGCTTTGGAGCTGGCCTAGAGGTCATGGTGATTCCTCTATAGGTGCCTCGGAATCCTCCCCTGTTCCCACCTCTGTACCCCCCTCTATTCCCACCTCAGTAACTGCCTCTGTTCAACATCTGTCTCATTTCCATTAACTGCTTGATAATAGCTATGGCCATTGACTCTGAGGATTGAAGAACCATTCCAAGAGCTGTGTCAGACATCTGAGCTCCGGGATTGGTGGAAGGTACATGGGTGGGCATTGCATACAAGCTTGGGGCTGCTGTATGTTGCTCAGGTGCAAGAGCTTTTGCTACAAGCATGGGGTACTCATCAGGGGTGGGTGCAAAATGCTGGCGCTTTTTGAAGCACTCAATGTAGCCAGCAGGTGGATGGCCAGGGTAAGGACCATCACCTTGAATGAAGTGTTGGAATTTATCAGCATAGCATTCCCAGTCAAGGCCCTGCTGACTGATGTACTGGATAGGAAGAGTGGACATGATGATGTAGGAATGGTGAGTTCTGTTATTTCAATGCTTTTCCTGCTTGTTTTTAACAACATTCTTATCTCACTTAGGCCTTCCTTTGTCTGTCTTAATGCGGCAATGATGTACACATAGCATGACATTTTCAGGCATGTGTGCAGGATGATTTGCTGGTAACTGCTTAGGTTTATCTATCCCCATGGCTTTGCAGTGCTGATCCATCTGTGCCAGGTGTTTAACTTCTGCATATTCAGCCCAGGTGACATCTCCAGTTGACCATTGGACCTCAAATAATGCATCTGTACCTTTGCCTGCATGTGATAGTATTCTGTCCACATTCCATTTGGTTGGATTCTGTCTGAAACTGAGTATCTGGTAGAGTTGTCTCCCCAGGAAGTGTCTATCATCATTAGGTATGTGTTTCCTCAGTAGCAATACATTGAAAACATTATGTATTCCTCTCTTTTTCAACTC